>JAEIFJ010001345.1:70000-77500 GCA_018903435.1 Leucophenga varia | reverse complement strand
GGGGGAACCGAAGCTTAAATACCCGTCACACGAATCTTTAAAGAGTTTATGTGTGATCATCCGTGGCTTAGATAGAACTTCGAGATGGGATGCGTGGTGTAATGAGAGGTAAGTTTTACAGGGCTATACGTTATAATATCGATACCATATCGGTGGTGTGTACATAGGATGGTATAAGATGTGATTTTACTCAATTTGAAGTGAATACATTCATAAATAATACCTATTTTCATACAAAAATTCGTAAATTGGCGGTAAGTTTGTATGGGTGCTATACCTAAAAATGGGCGTGCAACCTTGGATTAGACATTGGATGTCATAAGAAGTATTTTTACCCAATTTGAAGTGAATACATTCATAAATAATATCTATTTGCATACAAAAATTCGAAAATGGGCGGAAATTTAGTTTGGAGTGAATACATGCATAAATAATACCTATTTTCATATACAAAATCGAAAATAGGCGGTAAATTTCTATGGGGGCTATATCTAAAAATGGGCGTGACACCTTTTTCGACATTGGATGTTATAAAAGAGTTTTTACTCAATTTGGAGTGAATATATGCATAAATAATACCTATTTTTATACAAAAATTATACCTATTTTTATACAAAAATTCGAAAATGGGTGGTGAATTGATATGGGGGCTATGCCTCGGCGTGGGCATGGCAATATGAAATTATAATAAACTGCCTAAGACTGAGAAAAGCTTAAGTTTCCAGTTTCAGCTCAATATCTTTAAAACTGAGCGATTAATTCGTCTCATCGTGCTGATCAAGTATATATATTCTTTATGGGGTCTCCGATGCTTCCTTTAATGCGTTACAAATTTTCTGATAAACTGATAATGAAATATATGATATTAAAATTGAGGACAGAGAGAATATGAAAATGAATTAGAATATTCAGCACAGATAACTCTAAATAGATAAAACAATGCGTAGATCAATATCTAATATTTAATCTAAGAGACGCTAAATAACAAAAAACCACATTTAATAAAAGTTTAGCCAAAACAAAGGGTCAATTAGAATCACCAGAAATAACTTTATGCAAGAACATGACATTGAACGACGATTTTTTAAAATTGGTAAATCGATTAATTTTAAGCGTATTTGGGATTCCAAATAATGCAACCGTATTCAAGAATTGGACAAACTAATAAAATATACAAAAGTTTTGTTATATAATGGTCCACAAATTCTTCCGACCATCTTTTCAAGAAACCTAAACCTAAGACCAATTAACCACTAAGTCGATGTGAGCAGTAAAATTAAGTTTTGGATCCATTGTGATTCCAAGATCACAGAAGTTAACCTTTTCTTGAGCCGACTATCATCAACACTTTATTATATTTAAATATAGTTTTGATATCATTGCATCATAACACCAAATAATTCAAATCGTCCTGTAGTAATTTAGATCACGGCCGCAAACAGTTTTACATCGTCCGGGTACATTAAGACTTTTGAATTCATAATAACTGATGGAAGATCATTAATAAATTGTAAACACAGAGATGGCCCAAGTGACTACCTTGAGAAACTCGAGATATAACAATAATATGTTTAGATTTCAAAGACTTAAAAAACACATTGTTTTCGCGCGCGAAAAGGTACGATTTAATTCATTGAATTAAACGAGGCGGAAACCCAATTTCATTTAATTTAAAAGGAAGGAGATAATGATTTACATTAAAGCCGGTTTAAATACATCAGTTTGCAATAAAATGCACTAGTTGATCAGTTATTAATTTTTCAAAAAGCTTAAGTTTCGCTGACAATTTTGATGTGCATCTATAACACGGTGCAACAAAAAAAAAAATATCGAAACAAAATTTATTGGATGGGACTAGGTGTAAGTTGTAGGTACAGTTAAATAGATTTTTTTTGGCAATTTTAAAATAACGGTAAAAAACAGATTTTTCGAGGTTTAAAGTATTATTTCAATGCGTCGTTGAAAAGAGAAAAAAACACTTTTCCAATGGTGTACTACATGTTATATCATTTCCGATCCTATCTTTGTGTATCTTAAAGGCAAACGCAATTTTTTGGTTTTTTTTCCACAATTTTTGACTTTATCGATGATTGCTTGCACTATTTTGTTTGAAAGCTACATCTACAGTATTATGTTTTTAAACAGATTGGCAAGCATACAAAGAACTCCTTAACATATACTTACAAACGACATAGAGAGCTCCGTAATTTATTTTAATGATGCCGTAGCTGATGCGGCAATTAACTCTACTTCGATTTTTATTGAAAAGGATACTAAAAACTTGTTTACACTTGGTTCAATTCGAAATCAAATAGAGATTAAAGAAAGACTTACGAAAATCGTGCAAACTATTAGATGTCCCGAAGATAAAAAGAGACTTAATCGGGCAATAAGGAATCTAAAAGTAAAGCTTAATCAGAATAAGAATAAAAATATAGAAAATTATCTGACTAATCAAAGCCCAACCATAGACACAAATTTCTCCCTAAGGAAATCCTCTTATAAACTCAGAAAATCGACAACCATTATAGAAATCAGATGGTACTTGGGCTACAGCAGAACGCAATAAATCATCCTTACTAGCTGATTTTTACGAAAATGACACACAAACCTGTTTTAATAATCCAGAAACTTGTTCTAGCAACTAACAAAATATCAAAATTCGAGATGTAACTACCATGGAAGTTAAAAATATTATCGACAATATCAAAGCTAACAAGTCAGTAAAGAACTTCCTATAAATGATATTTATTATCTGCGGAATATGTTTAACGCAATAATAAGATAAAATATTTTCCCAAGACGTGGAAGGTAGCAGAAGTCATAGGTATTCCAAAACCTGGTAAAGATGCCACATGTGCAGCGTCTTACCATCCGAAAAGCCTTCTTCCAATAGGATCAAAAGTTTTTAAAAAATTATTCCTTAACAGACTTCAACCCATCCTTGATAATAGCTACATCATACCTGATCATCAGTTTGGGTTTCGGAAACATCACTCAACCAATGAACAAATTCATAGAGTAGATCATAAAATTTCTACAGATCTAGAAGATATAAAGTACTGTTTTGGAATATTTCTTGTTGTTGAAAAAGCATTCGACAAGGTATGTACAAATTAAAAAAACTACTTCCACCAGATTTTTACCACATGCTAAAAAGTTACATATTTGATCGACACTTCTATGTAAAAGTTAAAGACGCTCACTCTTTAATAAGTTCAATTATAGCAGGTAGCGTTCTTAAATCACTCTTATACGTCCTTTTTACACAAGTCTTACCTATCCCAATAGACCACTCTTCTATGACAGCAACTTTCGAAGATGGCACAATTCTTTTTATACATAAAGACTTAGCTACAGCCTTCTAATAAGCTTCAAAACATAATTGATAACACCATAAAATGGTTTGTCAAATGGGCCATAAAAATTAACGAAAACTGAACTGCACAATTTTTAGTTCAGCACAAACATTAATGAATCCTATATGCGATGCTTTAAGTTTTTTTTTTATTGATCGACGTATCGCGACTCATCTGTCTCTAATAAATTTATGATTTCATTATTGTTTATATTCAACGATTCACTATATTCACTTTTATATTCGGCAAATCGACGCGCACTTTGGTTGACCTGCTCGTTATCGTCGCGGAGCACCATGCCAACATTTTGAAAATGTTGGCACTATAGAGAGCACCTTAGTTGCGAAATGGTACACCTTGGTGCACCTAATGCATGTCTCACCAGATATAACACTCTTACATTTGTGGCACTCATGCATAGCAGTCACTAACATAGGCAATAGAAATAGAATTTTTTTTTTTTTTTTTTTTTTTTTCGAGGACGTTGGGTAGCATGCTACCAACAAGTGGTCCAACGACACCAGGACGAGTCCTGTTCCACAGCTATAGACAAAAAAGTCAACAGCTGCTTTAGCTTAAGTTTAAACTTACAATAGTAACAATAAATAAGTGTACAGTATGAAACAAAGAAATAAATAATTACAACATAAGTAAAAATAATATGTAGAAACAATGAGATCAAAAAATGAGAATTAATACTACGAATTAAGGGTAGAAAGAATGTTCTTTTTATAAAAGTCATTACTACCACACTCTAAAAAACAGGAAAATAAATTATTATATTCAGCACAGATAACTCTAAAAGGATTGAACAGTGCATAGTTTGATAAACAAATATTTAATCTAAGTGGCACAAAATATCGATTGGGCCTGTAAGGCACATTAAATAATAGTTTACTTAAAACAAAGGGGCAATTAATATCCCCAGAAATAATTTTATGTAAGAAAATAACGTTAAGCATAGAGCGACGATTTTTTAAGGTTGGTAGATCGATTAATTTCAAACGACTTAAATACGGCGGAAGTCGACTAGAGGAGTCCCATCTTAGATTCCTAAGAGCGAAAAGTAAAAACTGCTTCTGAACTGACTCAATTTTGTTGCAATGAGTAACGTATTGAGGATTCCAAATAACACACCCGTATTCGAGAATCGGACGCACTAATGAAGTATATAAATGTTTCGTTATATAAGGGTCTACAAATTCTTTCGACCATCTTTTCACAAAACCGAAAACCGATGATGCCCTATTAACCGCTAGATCAATGTGCGCGGAAAAATTTAGCTTAGAGTCCATTGTGATTCCAAGATCACAGAAAAAGTTTACTTTTTCAAGCGGAACATTATTAATCACATACTGAGTAGCAATACTTTAAACGAAAAAACTACACAAATAATCAGTAGCACGAGAAACACAAAAAAGTTAATGAGAACCACAATAAAAATATTGATTTAATAAAAATTATTTAAGACTTAGCTCTGTGAAAAAATTTGGTAAATCAACTGAATGATAAGGTCGAACGGACATTGATATCAAACATTACCTCTTACCACCTTTTGCAATTAACTATCTCCAAGCTATTTCAATAGGCATGCAAACAAAGCGTGTTTATCTCACACTATCGTCGGTCAACCGCCACCCCAAGATATGTGATAGGTGCAAAGAGTTTACGGATTTTTTGACTCACTATTATGAACACTCGAAAGAAGTTTGACTACGTATCTCCTTGTAGTTTATTAATATTTCCCAATAGATCCAAGAAAGATCCCAAACCTCAAAGAGTATGACACAATTCTAAACATCCCGGGAGGCCTAATATATGCTGAATCCCTTGGATGTCTATCATTCACCACTCTCCTAACAAAATTCGTTTACTGGCTCAAATACAATATATATTGAACTTAACTCATATTGAACTTAAACCAATAATCAGCACTATAACGTATATTGAAACCGAATTTAGAAATTTAAACTCGATTCTCGTTGATGCAGCCATACATTTCACCCCACAGGCAAGTTTATATTTTTCTTAAAACTATAATATGAAACGTCATTCTCGAAGGAATCGAAGTACTCGAAGAGCTCCGGTACCAAACTAATTTTAAAAATTGCTACTTGGAATCTTAGCAAAGCTCTTTAACAAGAAGACAAGCTCGCTTCAATTTTAAATATTTAATGTTTCTTACCAACAAGTAATAAATGTTAACTGTAGAATCCTCAAGCCAACAGATGTTTCCTATATGCCTCTTACAGACGTAAGTAGAATGTTGCCAAGTTTATCCCACCAAACTCAAAATCAAATGGATTTATAGTACAACCTCATTTTACAACAATTTACTCTAAACTAAACATAGTTGAAAAGGTCAAAAAAGTCGTTCGAAATCCAACTGAATGTCTTATCTCATAATATTGAAATATTATTAGTTAGTTTAAGTTTGTATATTATATGTACCTACTTATATAATGGTATCTAATGAAGAAAAATAAAAAAGTAGGTATATACTGGTTAAAATTATCACTTATGTATAGTAGCTATTCCAAGTTGCCTTTTGTGTAAAATTACTAGAGGTGCCAACTAATGGTGGTGTGGGCTTGTATTGTATATAATTTCGCAAAACATTTTCGATAACACAGGCCTGTAAATCTAAACTTTTACGGAACGAATTAATGCGAAGTACAATTTCCGTAGCGGAATTTTGACGAACAATTTAACTTTTGGCTCATTTGAAAGGTCGTGTTTAGCCTTTTATTTTTGGTAATAGCGAAGTTTTAAGAGCTACAATTTTTCAAAAACTGCAAGAAACGCTTTTTTAGGAGTTTTAAACCATTTTATTTAAAAACCTGTCGTGTTAGACCATTTTGGACTAAGGATTCGTTTTCAGGCCCGAAATTTCCCTTCGGAAACTTTTGATGCAGGCTTGTGTAATTGTTCGGTTATCCCATCTTGTGCATAAGTCATGCGTATAAGGTGGTTGTGGGTCAACACAACTTCGATTTCTCAAATTGTACTTAAAAAACGAGTTGACATAAATAACTTAATTAACTCATTTCATCTTAATAATATGCAATACTGCAATCTTAAATAAGGTTATGAGAACAATAGTGGCCTAACCCACAAAAATTTAAAATAGGGCAACTAATGTATTTGTAACCAACAGTGACATCTGCTGACAATCGACGGTATGTATGTTATTTTTGCTTCCACCTTATGCCACTTGATTATTTATTAACAAGAATGATTTGTTAATATATTTACGATTGTTAAAATCTTCTTTTTTAACTCTCTGCATCTCTTTCGGTCCACGAAACGGTTCTCTATTACTCTGCTTGTATTTAAATTTTAATGTCAAAAATCTAGACAACCAAGGATAATGCTGTTGGATAGGAATGAAAATAACATTTCGTTTGCATTTAAATAAATAATGAAGTAAACTTCATAGTTGTACTTCCAATTCCTCGTGTAATATTCTCTCGATTTTCATGAATAGCGTGTAAGGGAAGTTGATCAAAAAAGTTAAAGTTAATATTACTCAATGGTGTTGGTAATTTATTTAGCTAGGCAAATCATTTGCCCTTCATCTATCGTATAATCATTGTCATCATCAAAAAAACAGATATGAAAGTATATATGTATTTCGTAGGCAGTGCAATATTTTATTTATAATACTGTATCACAGGCACATTTAAAAAATTCTTGGTTTTATGACAGCACTATTTCTTGTTTTTTTCAGGGTTCAACCAAAATGTACCAAAAGCTTATATTACTAGCGGAGGTCACCGCATGGCAACTTCAAATTTACGAATGCAACAATACCAATCGGGCAGGGGTGGAAATAGCGGCAATGGAAGTTGTTTTAATTATAACTACAATCAAAACAATCAGATATATGGTACGTTACTATAAAAATAATTATTTTCTATTTCAAAACCTACTCTTAATTATTATGCAATAAGTAAATGCAGTTACTAAAGTGTATTTGTAAAATATAATATTTCTCGCTTGAAGCAATGTGCTTTTAATATAATGGCTTATCATTAAAATCAGCGAGCAGTTTGTATTTTTATAAGTGGACGAATAGGAACCATAATTTAAAAAATTTGACTTCGTCGAATGTTAAAGTTAAAAATTCGATTGCAAAAAT
>JAEIFJ010001345.1:0-65000 GCA_018903435.1 Leucophenga varia | reverse complement strand
GACGTAACACCATTGGACTTTTTTTGGGATATGGTAAGACTAAGACTAAACTGTTAATGATTGGAAAAATTACAATTAGTAAAACACTTCAAATTAAAATAAAATAATAATACAGTGCACTCGCGATAATATGAACTAATTAAAACCAAGCCAGTTCACTTTTGCAAGATTGTTCACATTTGCGAATGGCATCTAATTTCCAAAAAAGATTTTTATAATGCAAAAAAATCGGTGATTTTTCTTTTGCTGTTTCTCTTGTTGAATCACCTTTAAAACGGCACGCTCTCTTAACTGTCTTAATACACTCAAATCTCGTTGGTCAACCATTTCTCTTTCGGCCCATTCCAATGCTTTATTAAACAGTTCGACAGCTTCCATGGATTTTATAGTTCTTTTTGGCTCCTCCAGATATTCATCTTCATCGGATAGTTCTTCCTCCATTTCATTCTCGTTACACTCTATGTTATCATCGTTCCATTCTTTAACGTTCGAAGCTGTAAATTCAACCTGTAGTGAATTAAAGATTTAAATTTGTTTTTTAAATGCACATTTCACAAACCTCAGGTAGCAGAGAACTTAAAAGATTAGTTGCAGTTTCTTCTAAATCAACCAAGTTTATTGTCAAGTTGTTTCTAAGAACACTTAAAGGAATATCCTCCTCAGGATCGTCTCGATTTAGCACCATATTCAAAACATTATTCCAACATTTAGATAACACAAAAGCATCTACTATTCTCTTCTTCAGATTTTAGTTCGTGCTCAGATGGATAAGATGAAGCGTTGTCTATTAAGAGAATAGCTTTCAGCGGTAGCTTTTTTTCTTGTTAAAAATTGTTTTACCTAAATTGTTGAAAAGAACATGTGAGATAATACATACATATGTATGTACATATTAATTAACAGAAGTGAATAAATTTTACCTCAGGAACAAATAAGCAATGAAACCAATCTTTAAAAATGGCACCTGTCATCCATGCTGACTTAGAAAGTGTATAATGAATAGGGCAATTAAAATTCTGAAAACAGCGGGGCTTTTTAGCCTTTCCAACTACCATAAGTTTAAGTTGATGAGATCCTGTAGCATTTGCGCAACACAAGAAAGTAACTCGCTGCTTTTCAGTTTTTGCACCAGAAGCTGTTTTTCTAAAGAAGACACGTATGTATTTTGTGGTAACATTTTCAAAAACAAACCGGTTTCGTCAGCGTTATAGAGCTGATCATTGACTAATCCAAGCTCATCAATTTTTGTCTTCAGCTTCATTTTAAAAGGATCCACCAACTGGGGCTGTGAAGAAAGTTTTTCACCAGATATTTGAAGCAAGCGAACGCCGTGTCTCTTTTTGAAGTTTTGAAGCCATCCATCGCTGGCATTGAATTCCAAAGAATTTTCTTTAATTTTGTTATAAAAGGGTTTCGCCTTTTCTTTTAACATAAGTCCGCTAACAGGAATCTTTTTGTCTCTCATTTTCAAGAACCATCGGTATAATGCATTCTCCATTTTTGGGTACTCTGAAGGCCGCACAGTTTTTCTTTTTCCAGGTCCAATAAACGTATTGTTAACACATTTAATAATAGCATTTTTATTTTTTTTTTATTCCACATATTGTAGATTTTGTCACCCCAAATTTATTCGCTAAATTTGTAACACTTGCGCCTTTTCCTAAATGCTCTAAAATTTCTGATTTTTCTTTTAAAGATAAAAACTTATGCTTTTTTGTATGCATGTTTAAAAACTTTTCACTTTAATAGACGAATACGGAATTTTAGCTGATTGTGGCCACTGATTAAAACGTGTATGTAAGAAATTTTGATTGACAGGTGAAGACAATTAAAAAGCAAACAAGTAGGGGAATCCCCAAATTATGATGCAGTTAGAATTTAAAACTACCCTGTTGATTTTGATTTCAACACTGTGTATGTAGATAAAAGCCGTTAAAAATACAAAAATAAGCTGTTCATATTTTAAAGCTTTTGCACTGAGTTTATATTTTAGAGTAGTCAATGGAAGAAAAAAATGTTAATATTTTGGGGTGTTCATATATTAGGGTGTTCATATTTTCGCGAGTACACTGTACATAGTAAAAAAAAACCAAACAAAAGCGTGGATGACGACTCAATTTAATTTGTAAAATCATTTGAAATATAAAAACCAAATGGGAAATATTTAAACGCGATATTTGAGTTTAGCCCTGGATGTTCGCTCATATCCATATCATAATATATCGGTTGGGAACAGTGCAAAGTGTACGATCGTGATTTAAATGCAAAGGATTTAACCACACCCCGAGTTTATATTAAAATTATGAAATATGCGTTAAATGAAACGGGAAGCATAAGACTAATTCGTGTAATAAGAACATTGTAACGAATGCAGGTCCCTAGGTCCCGAACAAGTTTTCGAGATTGGGCGGGATTTAGAAACTTTTAAAATTTTCGGAATATCAAACCTGTTTTAATATGTGTTTTAATTAAATGTGTCTGAATACCCAATAAAAATAGTACTTTTGAGCACGTATTGTCTGTTGCATACTACAATTTAATAAAAAAAATCATATACGAATAACTATGTTCGATGCTGTTAAATATTTGGGCGTAATACTAGATAAAAGACTAACATGGAGAAATCATATTGTTGCAAAAAGAGAACAGCTTAAACTTAAAACACGGCGCATGCACTGGTTGCTTGGTTGTAGATCTAAACACAACCTAGAAAATAAAACTAGGCTACATAAAGCCATCCTTAAGCCTGTGTGGTCTTATGGAACACAGCTGTGGGGAACTGCAGCTTGATCTAGTATTAATATCTTACAAAGGTATCGAAACATTACAGTTCGTAAGATAACTGAAGCTCCATGGTATGTTCGTAATGAAAACATACATAAAGACCTAAGACTACCAACGGTTGTAGAGGAGATTGCATATCACATCAAAAAATTATTTCGGAAAGCTTAATATACATTCAAATATTTTGGCAAGAAACGTTCTTAACCTAAATACGCAGCGTAGACTGAAACGAACTCATCTCTCGGATCTTCCAAACCTTCAATCGTTATGAGATACTTGTACTGGGTCTGTTTAGTATTCATTTGAATTTCTACCTAGCCAAACCGTATCCTACATAAACTATAATGTCAATTTGTTATGCTTCTTATAAAATTTGAATTTAGTCCACAATTGGTCTGATTACAAATAAAGTAGACAATAAAAAATAAAAAAAAAATTTACGAACTTCTCTTATTGAATGATGTTTGTAAATTTTTAGGGGCTAATTTAAAGCGCTCAGTTGCTATGGTATTTTAGAGTCATTTACCGAGGTTCAAAAAATATTGATTTAAAGAAATTACACTTTTTATTCGAATTTTAAAGTGCTTTCATGGTGTGTCAACAATTCATGTATAGGGCTTATGGTATCAGAAATTAATTAAGCACATCATTGATAGTAAAATAATAAAAACTATTAAAAACGCGTTGCAATCATTGATCGACGTAAACTCACAAAACTACATTTATGTTGTTCAAATAGTCGGGCACTGTCACAGTTGAGCAGAATGGAAGATCAAATTGGGCTCAATCAACAACAACTTGCACCAAAAAAATTCTGCTCAACTTGTCAGCATAGACCCTTGACAAAATTCGACCAAAATGAAAATAGGCAAAAAGAAGAAGAAGAAAAAGTTGTTATTTTTTTAAAAGCAAATTAAATTAAAAATTGGAATGGATAACTCCGCAGAGTGAATACACAGTAATACATAAAATAAGTGCTTATATAAAATGTTACATAAGTTAAATTTAATAATTGGTTTTATTATAAAAAGTTAATTCTTACCCAAAAAAATTTGAAAAACAAAAATAAATTAAACAACTGAAAGGGAAAATCTGCCAAACAATTTCATGTACAGGGCTGTTCAAAAACCATGTCTGCTAAACTGCGAAAGTGCCTGACTATTTGACCAACATGTCGAAACACATATTTAATCTCTCACTTCTGTTCGCTGAATGCTTACATTAATTGAAAATGAGACTGTGACAGATCAATTTTCCGAGTTTGCATATAGTAAACCATAAAAAGATATATCTGCGGAAAACATTATAGTACTGTAGTCTTATCATTTTGACAAGAGTGTAGACAAGACAAGTTCACCAGTGAGAGTCGACTTCGAGTAGGATTGGAATAAAGCCGCACTCGTCTGTAAACTGAAAACTTCGAGAACATTTTGTTTCTGAAGTTAAATAATAGTTAAAACGCATTTCAAAACATTTTAAAATTTGTTTTAAGTTTTTACTTACTGGTTACACATAAAAATATTGATATAATAATAAAAAAAAAAAAATGTGACAAATTCGGGATTCGGGACTCGCGAGATAATTTGAAAATATTTGTGTAGGCGGTCCGCCAATACTAATTTGGTTGAGTTTACTTGTAGATCCATTGACGCTTTTTTTGATAGCTTGCAAACTGATATCATTTGCACTGACTTTAGTAACGTCTTTGATAGCGTGAATCATGATCTCCTTTTTTTTAAATTATATAAAATCGGGCTTCCGCCGCGTTTAATTCAATGGATTAAATCGTACCTTTCCGCGCGAAAACAGTGCCTTTTTTAAGTCTTTAAAATCAGAACCTATTGATGCTACATCTGGTGATCCTCAAAGTAGTCATGGGCCAATCTCTGTTTTTCTATTTACTAATGATCTTCCCTCAGTTATTTTGAATTTAAAACTGAATTTTGTATTAAAACTGTTAAATTATTTAAATTTGCGTTCGGTATTTAAATTAGTGTAAGATGATTTGAATCGTTTGATGTTCTGGTGCAATATCAATAAACTATATTTAAATATAATATAATATAAATATTTATTATTCTTTAGACTCAAACCAATTTTGACTGAGTACTTTTATGGCTTACTTCGACTTAGTGGTTAATAGGGCATCTTCTGTTCTAGGTTTTGTGAAAAGATAGTCCAAGGAATTTGTAGACCCTTATGTTTCTAAACTTGTATACACCTTTTCAACTTTTATATGACTCACTAGTTCGTCCAGTTCTCGAATACGATTGTATTATTTGGAAACCCCAATACGTGTTCCATTCTAATTAAATTTTGTCCGTTCAAAAACAGTTCCTAATTTTAGCTTTTTGGAATTGTAATGTAATGTCTTTTGGATACGTTACTGCCGGGTGAGTGTAATCCAACAGTATGTGTGTCGGCTGTGTGCACGATGACGATGGGCCAGCTCGCCGGACAATGGGGGGGGTTCTTGCCACACAACACACTAATTAACACATACACAAATTTGTGTGCACACTAAATAATTGCAACTCTAGGCTACAAAAACATATAATATTAACAAGTCCAAGTTACATTTAGGAATCAGGAACCAGTGATAGTCAAATACGGAAGAATGTGGAGATTAAGATGGATATTATCTCCGTCGTTCGCCTGCCCCAACCACGTTGATGAACGAATCTGTCGTTCCCAACCCAACCAATAGTGTACCAACAATCAAGATCAGTTATCACTTCATTTAATACAAAATATTCATTTCTACAAAATTAATTTACATTATTTTTAATCAATCGAACAATTTTTAATACATGTTTATCTTTACGCCGTGTTAATAATATTTCTTTGTTTGAGAATACTTTGAAAATTGCGTAATAATAAAATAATAGTGGAATTTTATTGCCGTTAATGAAGCAGGCAATGAAATGTAGCCATGGTTTTTGGCTATATTTGTTTAGCTGAGTTAGGTGAAAGAATCAATAATAACTTACAGTTTTTACTCTTATACTTCACGCGCTGGTGCTCCTCGGTGCTAGCAGCGAAGTCCTTGCGCCTTGTGGGTATGATTAACACTTTAATTATACTTTTTGCTGTGCTGTTAGAAAAGAAAGCAATGTTATTCAAGATTCTGATACCTAATTTACCCCCTTTTCCACAATTTACCCCCAGAACTTAGTAAATTCTATATACAATACTATACTACAATCCTGTGTTTTATACGGATGCCAATGGATTAGTTGGTGTTGCTGTTCACGTGGTGCCAGATGAAGACCGCCGGTATCACTGTGCCACTCGCCCTGTTTGACTGCCTCCAACACGCAATAGCGAAGCTGTAGCTTGTCCAACGTCTGTATAACTGAGGTGAGCACCAATGACAACTATCGAGCCGCGAACACAAGACGCCACGCACACAATGTCGCTTGTAAATTGGTGTCCGGGCTGCTTTTGACTTCTCTTTGGTTGTTGCGAACTTCCCTCTGCAAACTTTATTAATTCAGCAGACTGTGGACCTAGCTGTCCAAACGCTGAGGATATAGAAGCACTGAAATACTTGAAGTGCTTTTGGAGCACGTGTGTAGCTCCCTCAATCACGCGGATTGCTTCTTATCCCATTGCCAGTTTAATCCAAAGTGAATCCTCGTGTTACAGTCGCGTATCTTTTCTCCTCTTTTTCACGTGAAGTTGGCTGCGATCCTTTTTTTTTCTTTTTATCATTCACAATGAATCCATTTCCGAGTAATTCACAACTTTCATTGTGAATGCATTTCTAAAATATGCCGTTGCATTTGAAATTCAACTTTCTCAAACTGGCATCTTCACAGAATGTAAGATTGAATCCTTCCAGTCGGCTTCCGTCGCACAGTGGGGCAAAAAAAGGTTGCCGTGGACAAATTGAGTTTCAGAGCGCAATTAACCGATTTTTGAATTTTTAATTAAATTAAAGCCAAGTTTGAATATGAAAGTGCCATGCCCATTTTTAGGTATAGCCTCCATACAAACTGACCACAAATTTTCGAATTTTTGAATAAAAATAGGTATTATTTATGATTGTATCAAAACAAATGTGCCAAGCCCATTGTTAAATATATCCCCACTTGACTCCATCTTGGGTAAAACACTTCTAATATCATCCAAAATCAACACCAATGTGCCACGCCCATTTTTAATTATAGTTCCCGTCCTACTTTACCTCCGATTTTAAAATCTTTGTATGGAAATGGTTGTTATTTAGGAATGTATTGACTCCAAATTGGGTAAAAATAATTCGAATGTCATCCAATATTACAACAAAGGCGTCACGTCCATTTTTACAAAATGATCGAGTATTTTCGAATTTTTTCTCAATAACTGTATTTTTAGTTTAAAACTTGGTACCAATATTGTGTCTAAACTTGAGTTGACTCATTGACCCTCCCATCTCATCTCCAAGTTTCATCTAAGTCACTGATAATAACACATTAATTATTTAATAATATGTGTTACGAGTATTTATTTATAACATTTTTTCTTGTTTAACTTGATATTGTTGACAAGAACTCAGACAAGTACTTCGTCTTCGTAAATATATATATAGACGGACATGGCTATATCGACTCTTCTTGCCGAGCTGATTAAGAATCTATATAGTTTATGTGGTCTGCGGCGTCTTCTATCATGTGTTACAAACTTTCTGACAAACTAAATATACCCTTTCACACTATTTGTGACGGGAATTAAAAAAAGGGACAATTCGTACATTAAATTTATATTTGATGTAGTTATTTATTAATTTATTGGGATTAGGACATGCTTACTGCAATCTCAAATATTAATTAGATTAATTTATCTGAACCTTTAAATCTTGCTGGGATTCGGTGTTATTCCTATATATATATATATATATATATATATATATATATATATATATATATATATATATATATATATATATATATATATATATATATATATATATATATATATATATATATATATATATATATATTAATATATTTATATTTATACTAGCAACTCTACCCGGCTTCGCACGGGCGCAGGTACCCGCGGCTTTGCTCCTCCCCTCCTCCCTTTTTTTCCTCCTTTTCTTCTCTTTTTTCTTTTTTTCCTTTTCTTTTTCTTTTTTTTTCTCCTTTCCTTTTTTCTACATACCTCACCTCCCACCTCCCTCCACCCTTTTTTCTTTTTTTTTTTTTTGAAGTGGTTTTATCCCCATGTCATTCTGCTGTAACATACTTGACGTTCTCTATGCTAATTATTCATTCTGAAAAGAAAAACTGTATAACAAAAACAAATATAAACAAGGAAAAACGTTAACTTCGGTGGAACCGAAGCATAAATACCCGCCACACGATTCTTTGAATAGTTTATGTGTGATCATCAGTTGCTTATATACATTTATAAATATATATACGAAAACAATTAATTTTTCATACAAAAGTTCAAAAATAGTCGGTGAGTTTGTTTGGGGCTATACATAAAAATGGGCGTGGCATCTTGGTTTTGGAATTGGATGATATAAGAAGTGTTTTTATCCAATTTGGAGTAAATAAATTCATAAATAATACCTATTTTCATACAAAAATTCGAAAATGGGCGGTAAGTTTGTATGGGGGCCATACCTAAGAATGGGCATGTCACTTTGGTTTCGACTTTGGATGACACAAGAAGAGTTTTTACCCAATTTCAAGTGAATACATGCATAAATAATACCTATTTTCATACAAAAAAATTCGAAAATTTTCGTATGGGGGCTACACATAAAACTGGGCGTGGCAACTTGGTTTTAACATACAAAGTAGTCGTTGCCGAGAAATGCTTAAGTTCCAAATTTCCCAAAAATGGCGGGTGGGTAATAATCTTTTCGCTAATTTTTATTTAATATTATATATTTTTAGGGTTTTTATTTTATTAATTTTATATTTTAAAAAAATGTTATTAAATTATGGGGGGGTTTTAAAAAATTTTTAATTATTATTATTTTTAAAAATTTTGTTGATCAAATATAATAATTTTTTTTTTGTAAAGTTTTTTTTTTTATTTTATAAAAAATTATTTTTTTTTTTTTTTAATTAAATTAAAAAAATTTATTGTATAAGAATTTATTAATTTATTTTTTTTAATTTTTTGGTTTTTTTCGAATTTTTTTTTTCGTTTTTTTTTTTTTTTTAAATTTTTTTTTTTTTTTATATTTTTTTTTTTTATTTTTTTTTGTCTTTTTTTTTTTTTTTTTTTATTTTTTGTTATAAATTGCCTTTTATATTTTTTTATTTTTTTTTTAATATTCAATTTTTTTTTTTTATATTTTTATTTTTTTTTTTTTTTTTTAACCTATATTTTTTATTTTTTTTTTTTTATTTATATTTTTTTTTTTTCCATTATTTTTATGTTATTTTTTTTTTTTTTTATATTTTTTTTTTTTATTTATTGTTTTTTTTTTTTATTTTTTTTATTATTATAATATTTTTTTTTATTTACTTTATTTAAATTTTTTTTTAATTTTTTATATTTATATTTTTTTTGCTTATATTATCCTTAAATTCTCTACATTTTTTATTTATGAGTGATATTATTTGTGTATCGTTTAATTTCTTGTTTTTTTTTATTATTCATTTTAGTTTTTTTTTTTTTTTTGTCGTCTAATTTGTTGGCACATAGTCAAATTTCTTGTACTTTTTGTTTTTTCGGTCCCTTGATTCGACTTCCAATTTATGAATAGTTGTTGAATCTTTAACAAAGCTAATTGTTAAAGTGTTGTCTGCATTTCAGCCAGATAAGATATTGTTGGATTTAGTTGATAAGATCATGAAAAAAATATTTTTAATTCCTTTTCTGTCATCTCAGGAAAGTCCATTTAACCATTTTTCTCAATTTCTTGAGCAAATGCATTTTCAGATCTTTTTTTTATTTTTAATAAAATATCGTCGCAAATGTCTACGTCAGACTCCACACGTTTGCCACGTTTATTCTGTAAAAAAATCTACAGTGTAAACAAATTTATTGTCTACTTGTTGATGTATTAAGTGAATTTTGTCGCAAAAAATTCCATAAATTGCTTATAAAACCCATTTTACTTAGTAACCAAGCGAGATTCATTTGCGTTTGCCTTTGAGAGCCGGCATCATCACATTGTATCCTGAAAAAATTAAAAATGTTAAATAAATAATAAAATAAATAACAAAAATTATATTTGCAAATCTTACCTTTTTCTTCAAATTTTTGTTTTACATCGCGAAATTCACGGTCAACTATAAAAATATCTCCCGGCCTTAAAAGTTCTTTTAAACCATTTGACTCTTCTAGCACCTGTTTCATAATTATGAAACAGGTGCGATCGAATGATGCTTCTATTATAATAGAAGCATCATTCGGATCGACCGAGTACGGTTCCAATAAATCCATTGGTACGACAATAGTAAATGGCTTGCATATAGTTTTTTCTTTTGGCAAGAGTGAATCCTACGAGCAAACATATTGTTGGAACTTATTTTCATATTGATTTTTAATTTTATATAATATTTTTACCTTTTTTGATGTCTCATTTTTGATGAGATCTGTTGAAACAGATTGTCAGCTACTTTGTCCGACAAAGAACTTTCACTGCAAATCGACAATTCGTGAAGAATGTGACCCAAGTCGTCAATATCATTACAGCTAACTTCTATTACCTTTAGGAATGAAAATTCGTTTATTTGAAAAACATGCTGGAGTGCCTCGAATGTAATTGTAGTTAACTCATTTAAAGATCCACACAAAAAACAATATTTATGTGTTGATACAACCCTTGGAAAAGCCATTTGAACCGTATCTGTACAATTTTCTTCCAATATTTTTATACCTGTTACACTAGTGTAAACAGGTATATTCAGTTTGTCGGAAAGTTTGTAACGCATTAAAGGAGGCATCGTAGACCCTATAAAGTATATATATTCTTGATCACCTCGACGAGACGAATCGATTTAGCCATGTCCGTCTGTCTGTCCGTCTGTCCGTCCGTCCGTCTGTCTGTGTGTTGCTGCGCGATTTATTCGCTCAGTTTTAAAGATATTGGGCTGAAATTTTAAACTTAAGCTTTTCTAGGTCCTGTGTAGTTTCTATGTTAAAATCAATGTGCCACGCCCACTTTTAGGTATAGCTCCCATACAAAAGTACAACATTTTTTCAAGTTCTTATATGAAAAAAATGTATTTATAAAGCGAATGGCTTCAAATATGGTTAAAATGTTTTTTATACCATGCCAAAATCTTCAGTTTAAAATTGGTCCAAATCGGACCGCGAGTTCCTAAATTTTTAAGAGTATATTTAATTTGTTTAGTATTTTGAAATAAAATTTAATACAAATGCTGCACACGAAGGTCTATCAACGTCAAATGATGTGTAACAGGTATATAAACTTCGGTCCAACCGAAGTTAACTTTTTTTCTTGTTTTAATTTGAAAAGGATGATCAGCATTTAAAGATGATGATGAATACGATGCACTTTTGTCTATTCTTCGTTTACGGTTATATAGAGTCAAAGACTATCTCCGACATAAACTTTTTTCGCAAATATTTCATATATTTTCTTTGCTTCGTCGTCACTTTTCACTTCTCTCTTCTTTCCACCAGATCTCCAGTTTAGGGAGTCGCAGATAGTGCATCTACGATGTTTTTCTATATTGGATTCAGACATTTTGATACCAACAGCGCCGCACACATGTAACTTCGCGAATAATAAAACAATTTTTAATATTTTATTTTTATACCAAAATTATTTTAAAAATCCTTAATCAAATTTGTGGGTAGAAATCCAATAAAATCTAAAATCACGTTTGCCGCTAAATTATCGTTAATATAGCCGATATCGGAAAAGAAATACATACTAATTTCTCAGATCAAGAGCTATCGAACTTCATTTAAGAATATTAAATATCATGCTTACCCGGCTATGTCCTTTGACTCCGCTTGTACAGAGACAAAAATATGGTGATATAATTGTAAAAATGCACCAGGCCGACCTTAACGGGATTTTAATGCATTTTTTATTTTATTTTTTTAAATTAATGAATTTGGTTTCTTCGAAATCTAAATCTTACGAAATCTAGTTGCTTAATAATTTTATGACAGTTTTTGTTATACATTTTGTTGTTTAGGCTTTGTTAATTAGCCTGTGTTTGTTTCTTTATATATTTGTATTAAATTTTTAAACTAATTTAAAATTAAATTTACAATATTTTTCATTTAGGTGGCTCATGGCAAAATAGAAATTCTTATGGAGACGTGCAGCATAACAATTTCAGCAATGTACATAAGAATAGAGCAACTAACTATAACAACAGAAATTACGAACCAAGGGATCGCAGGGGTCATGGACCGCATCACTCTAACAATAGGCGATATTAATTTTAATTGAAAAAGATTTACTTTTTATAGCAAAAAAAAATTCATTCAAAGGCAATTGTACATCCAAATTTTAAAACTGTTTCGTTCAATAAAAGATAACTGCATAATTTAATTTTTTATTTATTAAAATTTCATACGCTCATGGACAGAAATATCTGGGTCAAACGGTGGTATCATACTCCAAATAGTAATTCCTGCTTTCAGTACATCAACTACCTTGCACTCCATTTTGACTTTATGTGTTTTATAACAAAACTGTCAATAAATAAATTCAGTGTCCATGCGTTTATATTTTATTATTTCATTTCTGTGTGTAAACACATATTTGTTTTTAAGCTCGAGTCAAGGGCCCTAGCAGCTAGCATTCTAAGTATAGATTACTTATGTTATTATATTATTTTTTATGTATTAAAATTAATATTCTCCTTATATATAATGAAATATTTACCAAGCAAAGCTGCATTTAGTACAGCTTCGTCTTCCCTGTCTATTGTAGTATCGCGTCCTCTCGCGCTCTCTTTGTTTACCCAAGAAATTCTAAACGTCTCTTTCTTGGGCAACCCACATCAACTCTTCCTACACAGCTCTGAGCATACATTTACATATGCATCGAAATATATTTACATATGCATCTTCTGTGCAAGTAACAACAACTGCAATAGTCTTAAATAAACAAATAACAGCATCAACATCTCGATCTCTTCAAACATCTTTTGTTTTTGCTGATATGCAATCGACAAATAACAAAAATAATTTACTGCAATCCCAATTGCTAAACGCAAAGTAATAAAAATAAAATAAACTCGTTCGGCTGTGCGTACAGGCATTGATAGCTACATTCAAATTAAGTGCTAACAAATCCCACAAGCGTTAAATGGAAACAAAAAATAAGTGTTTTGTCACGTGATGTGATTAATACGCTCTCAAATTTAGGCTTAATTTCCAAAATTGCTATAAATAAAATAGACAAGAAAAAAATGCCGTAACCTATGTTTGAAGTAGACTAAACTTAAGTATAAATATAATAGACAAGAAAAAAATGCCGTAACCTATGTTTGAAGTAGACTAAACTTAAGTATAAATATAATAGACAAGAAAAAAATGCCGTAACCAATGTTTAAAGTAGACTAAACTTAAGTTTAACTTCAACGCAAAAAAAATAATTTTGTCATAGACACAACTACCCCTGGTGTTTTCAAGTGCTCTTAATCCAGGCTTAAATACATTTGTTTCAAAATAAAGATTTTAAACCGTTCCCTATACGGTACGGATTATTAACTCGACCTAATAACCCACCAAATACACAATACTGCAGCGAAGCAATTTAAATATACTCATAAGGATGGTCGCAGCTCAACAAACAAGTGATGCGTTTCTTAAATATGTGTCTCTGGAATGCGAAAGGAACTGTCTTCTATTTATTTATCTGGAAGGTCAAATTAGCAAAAATATTATATCATTGACAGATTTACATAAAATTTTATACAAATGAAGAATGTTTAAAAAAATATATATTTGACGTATTTCTGGACCTGAGGCCGAATGGGAGACCCAAAACCTATTTTTTTTTGATACAGGTGAGCCCTTAGACGAGATTTTGGATAATAGAGCAAACTGACAATATCTTGACAATTAGAAGCCAAAACAAGGAAAAACGTTATCTTCGGTGGAACCAAAGCTTAGATAGCCGTCACACGAATCTTTAAAGAGTTTATATGTGATCATCAGTGGCTTAGATAGAACTTCGAGATGGGATGGGTGGGGTAATGTTATAATATCGATACCATATCGGTGGTGTGTACATAGGATGGTATAAGATGTGATTTTACGCAATTAGAAGTAAATACATTTATAAATAATACCTATTTTCATACAAAAATTCAAAAATGGGCGGTTGATTTGTATGGGGTTACACCTCAGAGTGGGCGTGGCAATCTGAACTTAACATTTAAACTACCTAGGACTGAGAGAAGCTTAAGTTTCGAGTTTCAGCTCAATATCTTTAAAACTCACCGAATGAATCACCTCGCAACAGACAGACTAGATCGACTCGTCTCATTAAAGTGATCAAGAATATCTATCCTTTATGTGGTCTACAGCGTCTCCTTTAAAGCTTTACAAACTTTCTGACAAAATGAAGATACCTGTTTACACTATGTGTAACGGGTATAATAAAGATATTTAAAAAAGTTTGAAAATGGGCGGTAAGTTTGTATGAAACTATACCTAAAAATGGGTGTGGAACCTTGGTGTTAATATTGGATGATATTAGAAGTGTTTTTACCCACTTTGGAGTCAATACATTCCTAAATAATTACCATTTTCATACAAAAGTTCGAAAATGGGCGGTAAGTTTGCACGGGGGATATATTTAATAATGGACATAGCACCATGGTTTTGACATTGAATGATATTGGAAGTGTTTTTACTCAATTTGGAGTGAATACAGCCATAGTCAAATGTTATTATACAACCAAATTTTTTTTGCACATTCAACTTCCTTCCTTCTTCCTACTGTTGCTATTGACGTCAGACTATACTAAGATATGTTGTTGTAATCCTTGATCTATCCTGAATCGATCGATGTCTTATTGGTAAAGATAACGGTATATCGAACCGAGATTCAAGCGAATGAAGTAATGAGTAGCGGCCGTCAAAAGTTATTACACACATTTTTTTCCGTCAAAAGTAATTACACAAAACTTAAACTTGAATATCTTGGTCTCTATTGAGATAGCTATAAAATCTTATAGTGTAGGTTGTAGGTCTCGTCGAACCATTTAAGGTTATCGTAGTTTGGTTACACTTTTTTGTTTGAAAGCTACCGTTATGACAAAGGTTTTCTTAAAGTACACAGAACTACGAGTAAAATGATTGTTTAATGATAAAAATACGACAATAATTGACCAAGTTATTTAACTTTTTCTATGAACACATTTTTCAAAATTAGGTTTTCTAAGAATTCTAAGCATTTTCTTAAGAATTTAAAAACAAAAATTTTTTTTAAAAAAATTTGTTAGAAAAAGTTAAATAACTTGGTCAATTATTGTCGAATTTTTATTATTGAACAGTAATTTTACTTGTAGTTCTGCGTACTTTAAGAAAACTTTTGTCATAAAGGTAGCTTTCAAACAAAAAAGTGTAACAAAAGTACGATAACCTTAAATGGTTTGAAAAAAAATGGTAAAAATTGCGTTTGTCTTGAAAATACGCAGAGGTACGATCAAAAATGTCATAAGAATGTCATTGTTCTCAAAAGGGCAAAGTTTTTTTCTTTCTAAAACATGTTAAAAAATTAAAATCGGTTTGTAATTTACAGAGATATTGCTCTTTAAGTGAAAAAATAGGGAACATTTGTTTTTTGACCCTAAATCCAGACCCTAAGGGTCCCCCGAAAATTCTAAGCATACCGTTTTCTTCTACTCGAAGAGACCTACAACCTACACTATAAGATTTCATTGCTTTCTCAATAGAGACCAAGATATTCAAGTTTAAGTTTTGTGTAATTACTTTTGACGGAAAAAAAATGTGTGTAATAACTTTTGACGGTTGCTACTCATTACTTCATTCGCTTGAATCTCGGTTCGATATACCGTTATCTTTTCCAATGAGACATCGATCGATTCAGGATAGATCAAGGATTACAACAACATATCTTATTATAGTCTGACATCAATAGCAACAGTAGGAAGAAGGAAGGAAGTTGAATGTGCAAAAAAAAATTTGGTTGTGTAATAACATTTGATTATGGCTGTATATATAAATATATATATATATATATATATATATATATATATATAATATATATATATATATATATAAATATATATATAAGTTCAATAAGTAATGTCGTATCTGTGTTCGAATTTTGACGCTTTATTTAACATACTTAGAATTATCCGATTTAAGTCAAATATGCTCCGTTTTGTTCGCAAATTTATTGCCATTTAGAAGGCAACTTCATTATGCCCCCCTTATACAACCCCCCTCACTATTTGCAAAAAACTCAGACAACCAGTTTTCGCCTTTTTTAAGGCCAACGTAGTACCACCAAGAGCGTTTTGCATGGCCCGGATAAGATGGTAATCACTTGGTGTCAGGTCCGGACTATACGGTGGGTGCGATAGGACATCCTTTCCGAGCTCCCGTAGCTTCTTGAGGGTCATCAAAGATGTGTGAGGCCGAGCGTTGTCCTGGTGGAACACTAAACCCTTCCTGTTGGCCAATTCTGGTCAATCGACTGCTTCAAACGGTCGAGTTGCTCGCAGTAGATGATCGAATTAAGCGTCTGGTCATAGTTGAGCAGCTCATAGTGGATGATTCCTTTCTAATCCCACAACACACAGCAAAACCTTCCTGGCCGTCAATCTGGGCTTGGCGATGGTTTGGGTCGGCTCGCCGCGCTTCAACCACGACCTTTTTCGCTGGACGTTATCGTAAGTGATCCACTTTTTATCTCCAGTCACCATCCGCTTTAAAAATGGGTCGAGATCGTTCCGTTTCAGCAGCGTATCACAAGCGTTTATGCGATCCAAAAGATTTTTTTGCGTTAATTCGTGTGGCACCCAAACACCTGGCCAATCAAACGAGTGCTAACATGCCGGTCCACTACATCTGTGACATCCACTACACCAGAACGAAATCGATTGAACCAACGCTGTGCTGTGCGAATCGTTACAGCATCAGGCCCATAAACTTCACAAATTTTTTCGGCCGCCTTCGTTGGATTTTTACCTCTCAGGTAGTAAAAACGTAAAATATAGCGAATTTCTTGCTTGGTGGACTCTATCTTTGGCGCGCTATAACTTGAGATTGAAACATATGATCACAACACACTCTGGGTGTCCTTGTAGCTCTGGGTGTCCTCTTTAAATCGCCGTACAGGATGACCGATGCGATTAGTACAACCTAAGATATGTTAAAGAGTCGCCATCTATTGAAAAAAAGACATTACTTATTGAACAACCCAATATATATATAAATTGCGCTACAGCCGATTGTCGGCCTTAACAGCACGTAAGGTTTGGCACCAGCGGTTGCAATCCAGTGACAGACGATACCAGTTCGGGATACCGATTTTGCAATTCCTCCAGCACAGGACAGTATTTTGTATTGAGTGTTCCCGACTATGTCGATGTCGGTATATAGCTCGTACAGCTCATCGTTCGTGCGCATATGGATGTCATTTTCTCTCAAATACGCCCAACGCCGACTTAACCGATTCTGTCATGACCCATGCTTCTGAGAACAAAATTGCTACTTCGCTTAATTTCCTGACTGGTGTTGTCGCTGTTTACATCTGAGCCCAGATAGTCGAAGTTCTTTACAGCCTCAAAGCTGAGTTCTCTGTCTTCAAAGTCCGTATGCGTCGTGCAGATTGTCTGCGGGTGGATACCAAGTACTTCATCTTGTTCTCGTTCACCGAGACCCTTTTTCGATGTCTGAGAACGCCCCAGTGCCCGCTTGATCATTTTTGGCGATTATGTCAATGTCGTCGGCATATGCAACAACAGCTCCAGCATAAGAAGGCTCAAAAGGATTCACCCGCTCGATCCCCCTCATGGGACACAATAACTCATGTTTATTTTTACTTTTTGTTTTTTTTTTTTCCCCATCCCTTTATTCCTTATCCATAATGGCTTCGCCAACGCATTGTCAACTGTTCTTTACTCAAACAACTTGCTGATTGTCTTTTAAAGATAGATTGCAAATAAATTTATTCGTTAAAAAAAAAAAAAAATATGCCAGCAGCATAGTTTCTTTGTAGAAAATATTGCCCTTCTGGTCGACGTTTGGGCGTTTTTTTAGAATGTACTCCATTAGGAGGTTGCAAAAGTCGCACGACAACGCATCGCCTTGTCTGAAGTCTCTCTTGTTGTCAAAGGGGTCGGAGAGATTTTTACCGACCCTGACAACACTTTCACGGACGGATTTTTGCATGCTTTGAAAAACTTTGATCTGATTGGCGTGTCGAAAGCGGCTTTGAAGTTGACAAATAGGTGGTGTGTGTCGATTTGTTTCTCCTTGGTTCTCTCCAGGATCTGGCACAGTGTGAATATAGGGTCAATGGTCGACTTCTGCGGCCTGAAACCACACTGGTGCTGTCCAACTATACTTCCTACTTGTGGTTTCAGCCTATTACACAATACGCCAGATATGATTTTTTATGCGATTGGAAAAGACTCATTCCGCGATAGTTTGCGCAGATTGTGGGGTCTCCTTTTTATGGATTGAACAGAGCACACTTTCGTTCCAAAAGCTGGGCATGCATTCACTAGTCCTTATTTTGCATACGAGTTGATGCATACATCAATCAACTCTTCGCCGCCGGTCTTAAATAACTCTGCGGATAAGTCGTCTGCGCCCGCCGCTTTGTTTTTTTTAAGCTTTGTATAGCTTCTAAGACTTCGTCATAGGCTGGAATGCCATCATCGGTCGGGGAGCCAGATATTTATCTTCTCAGCTGGCGGCATTGTTTCCGTCCTCGCCCCCAAGCCAATAAGTGACTCCTAGACATCTGTCACCACGTTTCCATGCGCATCTTTACAGAACGGTGCTCCGGGCTTGAATTGTTCTTGTATAGACCATCTAAATTATGAAGCTATTAATCTTTTTCGTTCGTTTTTGTTCTTTTTGATTGTAGTTTCAATCGAGTTTTACTGTTCAGAGCTTCTGACCTTAACTCGACAATTTTTATTGTTATTTTCGAAAGTCTTCAATATTGTGTAAGTCCATTACATGTATGGATTCGATTTCTTAAATTTTTTAATAAAAGTATCGTACAGAATTGCAGAAATAGAAATATATATAAAAAATTTTAATTTTTTAACTTTTACAATTATGAACTTTATTATTATTGTAAATTTTGAACAAATGTTTGTTATTTATGCGATTCATTCGCTTAGTTTTAAATATATTGACCTGAAACTCGGAACTTAAGCTTTTCTCAGTCCTAAGCAGTTCAAGTGTAAAAGTCAAAGTGCCACGCCCATTTTAAAGTATAGCCCCTATACAAACTTACCGTTTTTTTTTTCTGATTTTTTGTTTGAAAATAGCTATTATTTATGAATGTAGTCACTCCAATTTAGGTTAAAATACTTCTAATGTCATCCATTGTCAAATCCAAGCTGCCACGCCCTTTTTAGCTATAGCCCCCATACAAACTTACCGCCCATTTATGAATTTTTGTATAATATTATGTATTATTTATGAAACTATTCACTCAAATTTGGGTAAAAACTCTTCTAATGACATCCAATATCAAAACCAACGTGCCACGCCCATTTTTAGCTATAGCCCCCATACAAACTTATCGGATATTTTCGAACATTTGTATGAAATATTAATTATTTTCAATTATATATTTTGAAATGTATATAAGCCACTGGTGATCACACATAAACTATTTAAAAATTCGTGTGACGTGTATTTAAGCTTCGGTTCCACTGAAGTTAACGTTTTTTCTTGTTTTTAATTGAAGTTTTGTTTAATATATAATTTGTTTACATATAATTATTTTATTTACTTTATTGAGAAAAACTAATTTTTTTTTAGAAATTAAATTTGTTTTTTTTTTTTTTTTTTTAATTATTTATTTATGTTGAGCATTTCACTGAAGAAACTAAGACGGGGCAAGAAGTTAAAGTATTAGCTTTAAGTATAATAAGTTATGTTAATATTGGAGTGTATTGCCGCGTAGGTAGCTCATCTGGGTGGAGTCTCTTGAGGCGCCTTCTGCATGTGTTGATAGCGAGAGCCGAAGCCAAAGGATTAATGTGATCACGTAGACGATCATTGTATCTGGAGCTGTGTCGATTTATTTCATCAAAGACTGATGGCACATCTAAGTCGTTGCTAATGACCGTGTTATGAACAAACCACGGGGCATTACAGATACATCGTAGAGTCTTATTTTGCATTCTTTGTACACGCTCAATATGGGCTTTCGAGGCAGTGCCCCACAGTTGTATCCCATATCTCCACGATGGCATGATAACCATTTTATAAATAAGGGGACTTTTTGTTTAAATCATGGAACTTTTAATTATGTGCATGATTTTAGGCTCTTTATAACCTGATTTTGTTGCCTGTTTTTTAGTCTATACTTTAAATTTATTTTTAAATTCTTTGCGCTATAATTTTTCAATCACACAAAAGGCGACCTAAAGCCTTTCTGTGCATACATACAATTTTGAGTGCTGGCAATGCTAGCATGTGTAATATATCATAGGAAAAGACTAAATTTTGATTTTTAATTTTTAAAATATGTTCCACCAAACGAGAACTTTGAAAATTTTATGTCAAAGTAGACAAACAAAGGAACATCTTCTGAAAATTTCATAGGTGTGCATTGAAAGTATCACGGTAAAAGCATCAATTAAAATCTTTAAAAAAAAATTTTAAAAATTTTTGACCGAAAAATAAAAATTTTTAAAAATTTTTAAAGATAGATATGAATTTTAAGAAAATAAAAGATTTTTCATCAAAACTTTTTTTCAACTCAGTGAGCAGAAAAAAAACTAAAAACATGTTTGTCGCTATATCTTCTTTAATATCGCCGATATCGGAAAACTAAGTATACAGAAATATTTCTCAAATCAAGGGCTATCGAACCTCATTTAAGGATATTCAATATCGTTGGGGCACTTTTTACATGAAAACCCGGCTACACCCTTTGCTTGCATGTCATTACAATATAGTTTGTCTTTTGTAATAGTCAAAAATTAAAACCACATTAAACCATTAAAGCGTACTTCTCTTTTCACAATGGAGGATGTAATGTTTACAATCTAAATTATTTTTGAAATATATTTTCCCATCTTAATTATCAAAATACCCTTTTTAACAAATTCGATTTTAATAGCCTGTTTCCATTAGGCCGCGTTCGAGTTAGCGTTAAAAACTCGACAAACTCGCGTTAAATCGTATACAAAAAGATAGGCAGTTAGGTATGGGAAAAAGTCCCGCTAATTTTGAACGCGACTTTCGATAAGCACCCGTTCAAACCGATTCCACACCGATTTCAAACCGATTTCTCTTATCGGTTCGAATTATTTGGCAATCGTAAGTTGCGCAAACAGCTGACAAAGTAACCGCAAAAAATAAACATTTACAAAAAAAAAAGCTTCAGCTGGATATATTCAAATGACGGATTACCTTATCATGCTCGTATTTGACAGCAGTAACTTAAGGGACAACACCAACATCCATTCCTTTTATTAAAAATCTGCATTTCAAAATAAAAAAATTTTTTTTAACGCTGTACAATTTTTTTACAACATAACGAACAAAATCAGCTGTTTTAACTCGAACGCTAACGCTAAAACTCAATGGAAACACCGTTCCGCGTTTTTCGATAAATTGTTAACTCGATAACAAAACGTGGCTCAGTGGAAACGGGCTATAAGTCCCGTGCTCGCGTTTTTTGAAAAGAGAAAGCTTGACAAACATGTATATTTTGTGTGTGCATACGCGCTCATAAAAGGGCATAGCCGGGTAAGCATGAAGGAAGCCCAGCCACATTTAATATCCTTAAATGAGTTTAGATAGCTCTTGATCTAAGAAATTTCTCGCGTATTTCTTTTCCCGATATCGGCGATATTAACGAGAACATAGCGGCAAACGTGGTTTTAGTTTTTATTGGATTTCTGCTTACAAAATTGATTGAGAATTTTTAAAATAATTTCAATTTTTTTTACTAGTTGTATCTATGTACGAGAATTTTTTTAACATTTTTTCGTGGAAACTTATATCAATCTGTCGACCAATAAAGTAAAAGTCATGTGTGTGGCAGGTTGCAATTAAAAAAGCGCAACATATTTTTGACCCTTTAATACTTTTGACATGTTTATGTTGTCCTATCAATACAAAGTATATAATAAAATTAAGTATTTTGAAAACAAATAGGGTTTCTTTATTATTTACCTTCTCATTATATATTAATTTTTGTTTGCTAATCAATAAGTATTTTGTAAGAGAGTGACCATAAAACTTGTACAATATCATTGTTTTTTTTTTTATAGGTATTTATCTAAATTATTGTACTATGAATATTACAAAATTTTGTTATTATTATACTTAAATTAAATTGTATCTATTCAAAAAATATTATTTATAAGTCGTCATCACTATCTTCATTTATTATTGCTGTAATAGTTATTGTCCTTCATAAACAAACTGCTCAATTCTTCTGCCGGTCGCACCATTGTTGAATGATATCGACCATGTGAGAGATAATAAACTATAGATGCTACGTGTGAACAATCAATAGTTCTATTTCCATTAGTACATTCACAATAGTGTCTTTTATTTTCAGGACGTCCAATTGAATTTGGCACATAGTCCAAATAAGCTTTGTAAATTTTCGTCTTTACGTACCTTGAATGGACTTCCAATTTAAGAATAGTTGTTGAATCTTTAACAAAGCTAAATGTTAAAGTGTTGTCTGCATTTATCATTTCAGCCAGATAAGATCCTGTTGGATAAAAAAAAAAAATATTTTTAACTCCTTTTCTATTATCTCAGGAAAGTCCATTAAATCGGTGGAACATACCTCTGGGAATGGCACCTTTCGACTTTGATTTTGTATGTATTTGTAATAAAATATTGTCGCAAATGTCTACGTCAGACTGCAGACATTCGCCAAACTATTTTTTCTGAAAAAAATTCTACGGGGCACTATGGTCCAAAATTGGTTATTTTTTGGCATAAAGTCGAAATTTGGATGTAAGTCTATCGTATTTTTGCAATTCAATTCTTAAAGTAGATACATCAGACATATTCAAAATTAAACAAGAAAAAACGTTAACTTCGGTGGAACCGAAGCTGAAATATCCGTTACACAACACTTTTAATAGTTTATATGTTCACCAGGTGCTTAGATTATATTTCACGATGAATTTGGTCAAATTTGTATGGAGGCTTTATGTTGTATTTGCCCGATCCTTACCATATAGAAAGTGTTCACTTAGGTGGACATTGGAATTGATTTTACCGAATTTAATTGAATTCATTCAGAAATAGTAAATGTTTTGATATAAAAACTCGAAAATGGGCGGTAAGTTTGTATGGAGGCTATACATAAAAATGGGCGTGGCGCCTTAGATTTAACATTGGATGACATAAAAAGTGTTCTTATCCTATTTGGATTGAATATGTTTATAAATAATACGTATTTTCATACAAAAAATCGAAAAAAAGCGTTAAGTTTGTATGGGGCTATATCTGAAAATAGGCGTGGCAACATTCTTTTGATATTGGATGCCATTAGAAGTGTTTTTACCCTATATTGTAGTAAAAGCATTCATAAATAATAACTTTTTTCATACAAAAAGTCGAAAAAAGTGGTAAGTTTGTATGGGGGCTATAGCTGAAAATGGGCGTGGCACCTTGGTTCTGGTATACAAAGTAACTAGAAGCACAAAAAGCTTAAGTTTAAAATTTCAGGTCAATATCTTTAAAACTTTCTGAGTAACAGCCATCGCAACAGACAGACGGACAGACAGACGGACAGACAGACGGACATGTCTAAATCGATTCGTCTCATCGAGCTGATCAATAATATATATACTTTATGGGGTCTCCGATGTCTCCTTCAATGCGTTGCAAACTTTCGGACAAACTGAATATACCCGTTTACACTTTGTGTAACGGGTATAAAAATAGTGATTTAATAACTTAACTGAAGCTTTTTACGAGCTTATGAGTGTGAACCATCGATCAGCTGAATATGAGAAAGATTTTGCCGCCAAATTAATTATTTACGTTTGAGTGTTATACGGGAGAAAATTTGATCAAATCAATTCAGCAAAATATTGGTCAATGTATGTATTATCTAATGTGCAAAATGGTTTTAAGTGTAGTCTTAGAATTGTAGTGTTGTGCAATGTCCATTTCATGTGTATTTTTGTAGAAAAGTAAATATCGTCGCCCATGCACAGTGGTTGCGCTTGTATAGAGTGAGCGGCCAAAATTAGTTCTACTAAAGATATCGAGCTAAAATTTTTACTGAAAGGTCTATTAAAGATTGTAACTGTAATATATAAAAATGAATGGATTTGGACAATCGCACTCCCATCTGTTCACCTACTTCCATCCAAAGAAAATATTTATTTTTTGTTTTTATTGTAAATTTTCTTTTTTAAACTGTGTCTGCTAATTAATCGATAGCAGACCTTAATAGCATGGACCTTTGTTTACTAGATAGTTTTCTGATCCCTGAATTTAAAGGATCTGAGCTTAAAAGTAATCTGTTCATTAAGTCTGTATTGGTTATTACTCTTGATAGTTTATATAACATTTTGCTGAGGATGTTTGGTTTATAGTATTACATATCTTTCCATCCACCATAGTGAGCTGTAGTGAGTGTTTTATTTTTATCTTTTTATTTTCACTTTCCAATATTGTGGGTCGAACCATGTCAATTTTATCTTTAAAATATTCTTTCTCATCGATTGACAATTGCGTTGTTTCCTTTTTAAATTGAAATCGAATGGACAAAAACGAGTAGATGACGGTCGTGGATTCTTCCAAATAATTTTAGACTCATCCGATTCACTTATTAGTCTGAGTAGGACGTACGAGTTTACAAACAAACTGCTATCTGATAAATCAATATCTGTAACCTTTTGTTTGTACTCAGCTTGCCCAGTGCTTCAATCGAATCCCCACTTCCCAATCAGAATCAGGTTATTGGCCGAATCGTCCTTTATATTTTGAATAACTTCAGCCTGAAGTTGCATAATGCGGGAGGCAGTTTGATCCAGCAAGCTCTGAAGTTCAACTTCAGCATGGGATTCAGTCACCATAATGCGGAGGCAGTGTGATCCAGCAAGCTCTGAAGTTCAACGTCAGCATGGGATTCAGTCACCATAATTTCCTTAGGATAGCCTTTGCTTTTGGCACTCAAAATTTTTTCATAACTAGGCAATAAATCGCTTGAAGTTTTCGAGTTTACAAATCCACGAATTAGCATGTATTGGTGTTTTGTTAAGTTTGCTTCCATGAAAAGTGATAAAACTTCATGGATATTGGCTTTCGAACCTACTGCCTTCGATGGAAAACTGGTACGCAAAAGTGAAGCAGCAGACTCATCATGTTTTACCAGCTCGGCTATTCCTCGTCGTTTTGTCCTTTGAGAAGACTCAATGAAATCTTTTTCGGCCTTCCACGCTCGGTTTCTTTTTCTTTAGATTGAGATATTTTTTGGGCACAGCACATTGAAATACATTCTTTCTCATTCAGCCAATGACTTTGAAATTGGACCACTAAAGATTTTGTTCGATTGTACTTTTCCCAAAAAGTTACAATTCTTTTGCACATATACACAATTCGTTTTGATAAATCGTCCAGTTCGGTAAGGTAGCCGTTCTTTTCAATTTCTCCGTGTACAACATCATTTACTGCCTTCACTTTTTGTGCATAGGTACCTTTTTCACCAAAGGTCAAAAATGTATAGGCGTGGAAGAACACACTTATAAAAATTGTCTGCCAAAATTAAATTTGAATGAAAAACCAAATCAAAAATAAAATAATTACTTAAAAAAGGAATGAATGATTTAACAAAGTCATGGACATCAACAATCGTCGAAGACAAAACAAAAACAAACCCTCGATACGCAAAACAGATGTTTAGCAGGGCCTAGCTGACCATGAAAAACGTAAGGCGTCGCCACGACGCGCGGTCACTTTATTTACGTTTATACACACGTTGGCAGATTTTGGCATCTAAGCTTAACATATTTATTACCTTAAAACCCAGACAATTACAATGACATACAACTCAGTTGTGGAATTTTGTAGGGACACAACTAAAACTCCACCTAAACATGCAAAAGACGTTCACAAAACACATAAAAAGATTGAATCAAATTAATTAATTTCACAAGAACAATTTAATAAGTTGGTTAATTATTTATATTAGAATTTAAAGTAAATACCTTGAACTTCAAAATTCATGCTAATGAATTAAATCTGTAACACTTAAGCTGACGTCTGACCACTTTGAATAGCAGCTTTGATTTGAAAAATGCTTACTCAATGTTTCAGCTGTGCAAAAATGAACACGTGTTCTCGATTTCAATGCTATTTTTAGAAAATACAGTTACAAATCCAGAAAAATCCGGTTTGTCATCAAGAAGTTTGGACATTTACGAGACAATTTGTGCGCATTTTGTCCAAAAAGCTTGTGATGGATTTTTCGACTTTTGGCCTATGGGCGCAACCACAGTGCCATGTTTCGTTCAATCGAACTAATGCTCTGAGGCCTGCTGAGACCAACTGTTTACGTCAGTATGTACATATATGTCTTCTTTAATGACAAATTTATAACTTTGGCCCGTTTTGACCCCTTTTTTACTTATTTGACAATATTCAGGCAAGTTCGAGTTTTGGCATATCGATCTGCTCGATATATGGCGCCAACAATCGACAAATAAAATGTTTTTCAGACTGGATTTACAGTAAAATTAACATCGATAACATGGAACATGATAAAAAAAGAGAAATAGATAAAAAATTAGTTATTTTGAATCCTTAATTAAAATGAATTCGCCTAAATGCAACAAAATGTTGGAAATTACAGCTTTTAGTTCAGAAACCTTGCTTTAAAATTTGGTGTAAGTGCTTTACATGCTTGGATCCGGTTTCTAGAGTTCGTCCTGAGCATATCATACAGAATAGAGATAAAGCAATGGCAGATCAAAGTTGATGATTTGGTAAAAACGAGTATACGAAAAAATATTTTCAGGAAAAAATTTGGAATGATATGGGCCTTCGAATAAGCATGCCAAAGCAGAATGGCAGCGGCAATTATTATTATTATAACTATTGGTCCACAGTTTTCAAATAAACAATTCGACGATGGTTCCACTTGAATGCTTAGGCGAAAATGGTTCAGAGGCTCGAAATAAAATGTACAAAAATGACAGTCTATCACATGCAAGGAAAAATAGTCGAATCAATACTATGACTGACCTTTTTCACAGAGCGCACTATGGATTTTTTTTTTTTTGGCATAAACTCTAATTTTAAACGTATTGAGTTGAAATTTAGTTTGAATACATTTTTTATGCTCCCAAGATGACCTACCAATTTTCAAATGCTATATAACCGTTCTGGCCGATATGCAACTGTGTTCCATTAAAATTTTTTTTTTTAATTTTCTATTTTATTTGATGAAAACAAAATAATAACAATTATACAAATTCAGATTTCAATATACATCTCCATCATTAGGTCATCTTGGGAGCATAAAAACTTAAAACAAACCAAATTTCAAATCAATAGCTTGATAATCAAAAAAGTTGGGACAAATCGGCCATATCGGTTATATGGCAGCTATATGAAAAAGTGCCCCAAATCATATGAAACTTTTTAGGTCATTTTGGGAGCATAAAAAATTAAAACAAACCAAATTTCAAATCAATAGCTTGATAAACAAAAAAGTTGGGACAAATCGGCCAGATCAGTTATATGGCAGCTATATGAAATAGTGCCCCAAATCATATGAAACTTGGTAGGTCACCGTGGGAGCATAAAAAATGTATTCAAACTAAATTTCAACTCAATAGGTTTAAAATTAGAGTTTATGCCAAAAAAAACGGAAAGAAACCATAGTGCTGTGTAAACAAATTTATTGTTTACTTGTTGATGTAATAAATGAATTTTTTCGCAAATAATTCCATGAATTGCTTCTAAAATCCATATTACTTAGTAACCAAGCGAGATTCATTTGCGTTTGCCTTTGAGAGCCGGCATCATCACCTTGTATCCTGAAAAAATTAAAAATGTTAAATATAATAAATAACAAAAATTATATTTGCAAATCTTACCTTTTTCTTCCAATTTTTTTTATTTATTTGATAACTTTGCAACTAACATATGCAAATAAAAATGGTGCTAATTCTACTTATAAGAAAACGTGACATATTACACATTATTATCTTTCAAAGCTTTGTGCACAAGATGTAGTGGGAGGCCTGGAGAGACTAGATTTAAATTATAATATCTATTATAAAGAGATCAAAGAACGTAAAACGGATCGTTACATGCATAATTGGTCGTACAGTATAAGTTTCTGGATGAATAAAACATCTAATATATTTCTACGCTTTTCCAGTGTGGGCAGATCAATTATTATTATTATTATTTATTAATTTCATAATTAATTACAAAATTAACTTAAAAAACTAAGAGCGCTAGCTGCTAAGGCTTTCAGCTCTGTACTTATAAATTTATTTGTACATATTAATATTAATTTAAATTACAAATTTTGCTCTTTTTATAAAGTAGTACATATTTTCTATATTGTCGAATGTTGGGCTTGTTAATAAATTGAGTGGGTTCTTATCTTTGAATATGCCACGTCTTAGTTGATGGAGTGCAGTGCAGTCGGATAGTATATGCTGGACTGTGAGATTGTTGTTGCAGTATTGACATTTGGGAGAAGCTTGTCCCATCCGGAGATGTTGATGAGTAGCAATGGTGTGCCCCAGGCATAGTCTGGAGATGGTTCTAATTTTTTGTTTGTAGCATTGGGTGGGATAGATGGTAAGTACTTAAGGAACTATTAACTGCTTTGTAGTGGTGATGTGAGTAGTTTTCCCAATCCTGTCTTCGTTTTAGGCGTTGGGAGTTTTGATGTGTATTTTGATATCAATCTTCTCCATAGTTGTATCTGTTAAGAGAGGAGCTTTATTGGAATGTTTTGCTGCATTATCAGCGTAAACGTTACCCTGTATCCCACAGTGGACCGAGACCCATAGAAGTTTGGTGTATCGAGTTTTGTTAACTAAAATATCTTTAATATTATTAACAATGGATTTATTTAATGGATGGATTTAATACAGCTTTTAGGACGGATAGACTATCCGTACATATAATGGTTTTATCGGTTGTTCTTTGTAGTGCATTAAGTATGGCGCAACCTTCAGCCGTGAATATTGAGCAGAAGTTAAACATCTGCGCAATTTTCAAGTGTTCTCCTTGTTCGTTGACAATGGCATATGAAGTTGATGAGTCTTTATATCCGTCAGTGAATATAAGTGACCAGCCACTGGATTTCATCGCGTTGCATTTATCAAGAAATAATTGATGAAATTTATCGTCTGGAGTATTGGATTTGATGTAGTGTGACAGAGAAATGTCACATTGTGATGGGCTGATTTTCCACGGAGGGGAGTTTAATTCGTAATTTTGTTGGGTTAACTCAATACCATGCCGAGATGCCTCTAACAACGCACTTGTGATAGCTGATGGATTTTTGAATTTATTTGAATTGATGTTCCTAATAGCGATTTTCACATATTCATCAATGATGGAGCTGGGTGATGTTAATAATTTCGTTAAAAGGTTTGATAGAGACTCCTGTGATAGTTGTTCAATGGATGGGAGATTGGCTTCTGCTCTTAAGTTAATAACGTTTGTTGTTTTATAGGCATATAAACACGACCGCACTGCCTGGTGATATCTTGGTTCAATGATTTTTCTTGTTGTTTTTGGACAGTTCCCATATAAAAACAAGCCGTATTCAATTTTACTTATTACTAATGTTTTTACAAGATATACGAGTGTGTTTATTTGAACATTACTTTTATTAACTCTACTGGCAAGAGAATTTTTAAGATGCTGTAAATGCACATTCCACTTGTAATTAGTGGAAAAGTATATTCCTAATATTCTGAATTTATTAACATTTTCAATTATTTTATTCTCACATATCAATTGTTGATTAATCATGTTACAGTTTCTTTTCCGACATATATGAATGGTTTTTGTTTTACAAAAAAGAAATTTGTGAGCCAGAGGTTTTTGACCATGTTACAATATTGATAAGAACGTCATTAAAATTAGAGATTGTTAAATGATTGTCAGCCAAGTGACTTAAAATATAAAGGTCATCTGCATAGATGCAGTGTTCTAAGTTTGGATTATTTGATATAATAGAACTAATCTCATTAAATGCAATAGAAAAAGAATGACCGACAGAGGTGAACCCTGCGGTATTCCATTTTCTAGTTTTTCTGTTTGTGAGTAGGTGTTATTTAATTTAAATTTTATTTTCCGATTCGTCAAAAATGATTTTATGAATTTGAACATTTTGGGACCAACTCCCCAATCTTTTAACTTTTGTAATATCACATGCGCACCTATTCGGTCAAATGCCTTCTCAAAGTCTATGGAAAGAATTGTCACATGATTTCTTCTATTTAAAGCAGTTTGAGTTATATGATCAATAAATAATAATGCGTCGGAACAGCCTTGTTGGGACTTGAAAGCGACTTGGTTCACAGCGATGAGTTTTTGTCTACTTGTGAACCAAGATAGTCTATTTGCTACAATTCTCTCCATGACCTTGGAAAGGCACGATATGAAGGATATCGGGCGATATCCTTTAACAGATGTTTTGTCAGAATTTGGTTATGGAATAGGGATTATTATGGCAGTTTTCCATTGCTGAGGAATAATACTGCTATCAAAAATTATATTGTATAACTGAAGAACTTTTATTTTACTTGAAAAGGATAGAGCTTTTATCATTTGGTAGGATATTCGATCAGCACCTGGTGTAGTTCCCTTAACCTTTGAAAGACATGATAGTAGCTCAGACATTACTATAGGTTCGTCTATGACATTTGCTGAAGTATTTTTTGGTTCGACAATATCAATCAGATTGCTGATAATGCTTTGACTATTAAATTCAGCTGAGAAATTGTCATTAGACGAGTAGTCAGACCACTCTTTTGCAAAGTGATTTGCAATGTCATAGACGTCTGTAAGAATATTGTTATTCGAATGTTTGGCCATAATTTTTTCAGAAGTATTTCTGTTTGAGAGTTTGCTTACCTTGTTCCATAGATCTTTCATAGAGCTATTTCGATTTATTTGAGCCGTGAAGGCTAAGAAGCTAATTTGTTTCTGTTTTCTACTTTCTCTTCGAAATTTGGCATTTGCTCTTTTATATTCAATTAGGTTTACGGTTGACGGACGTTGTTTGAATGAGTGCCATGCACTCTTTTTTCTCTTCTAAGGAGATCTAATTGATTATTCCACCATGGTGTTCTGGAAGATGATATATGGGTAGATTGAGGAATCGAAAGGTTTGCTGCAGTTCTGATTGCTTTTGTAACGATTGCAGCGTCTTTGTTGCTACTTTCTGAAACGGGCCTACTTTCCAATTCTTTGTCAACAATTGCTGAGAATTTTTCCCAATCTGCTTTTGGGTGGAATTTTTGTCGCGATCTGTTGTGATTGTGGTTGGTGTTTATTGCCATCATTCAGTACGAAAAGGTCAGACTGTGTAAGTGCATTCTCAAAAATATTGCCTCTATGGTTGTTTGACCTTGACCCCCAAAGAGTATTCCAACTATTAATGTCGCCTAGCAGTAATATAGGACCGCTGACATTAGACATTACATTTAATATGTCGTTTGAACTAAAATTTTGTGATGGTGGTATATAAATAGATATTATTGTGAACTTAATGTTTATTAGGATTTCTATTGCAATTATTTGTAAATTAAATGAAATATTCGAGACCTTGTGAGGAATGTTATTTTTTAATACCATTCCGACTCCTTGTTTAGCTGTTATGTTCTGAGCATCATTGTGAAAATATCCAATGTAGTTTTTTGGAACAATTGGTTTGAATTGTGAAGAGCAATGTGTTTCTTGTAAACATAAAATGTCGGGGTTATGCTCTTTGATTAAGAGTTCTAATTCATTGTAATTATTACAAAATCCTCTGATATTCCATTGAATTACATTTATGTTACTCATTTTTAAATAACATGGATCGTCTTAAATCATAAACACGATTTATGATTAAGAGATTTTTGCGAAAGAGCACAAAGAGAAGGCTTGAGTGTTACAAATGATTATTGCATTTCATCGTCGCTATCAGCGACTAAATTGTTTTGAGGGTTTGATATGTCGTTTGAATCTGAGATATTGTGAGAGCTTTAAGAGAGTTTGATATATTGTTGTAATTATGGTTAAGTTTTGAAGATTGAAGAGAGGATAAAGTGGTATTTGATATTTGTTGTTCATTATGGAGAGTTGAGTTTAGTATATTTAATGAAGAGTGTGGAGTAGAGTTTGGTTTTGAATTTTTTGAAGATTTTTCTATTGATAGAGTTGGTGAAACGGTAGTTTGTGTAGGAATAGTTTTATTTTTTTCTGGTTTGTTTCGATTATGGATATTTGTTTTTGCAATTGAAGCAAATGAGTTTGCACGAGTTGAAAAATTAAGTGAGTTTAAAGTTTCATATTTTTTACGGGCTTCTCTAATCGAACAGTATTCTAATGTTTTTATTTTGAGAATTTCTTTGGCCTGTATAAATTTCGTGCAATTCCTGTCGGAAGCAGAATGTTCCTCAAGGCAGTTAGCGCACATTTTTCGAGTGCATTCAATTGGTCGATATGGTGGGAGATTGCAACCATCACAAGAAGGGGCGTTTTTACACCTTTTCTGGGTGTGACCCAGAAGCTGGCATTGCTTGCAACGCATGGGGTTGGGGATGTATGGAGTTACTTTTACTTTGTACCAGGCAACATCTAAAGTTTCGGGTAATCGGTAAAGATCAAAAGTGAATACCATTTTGCAAGTGGGGATTGATTTGTCTTCGTCTATTCGTGTAAATTTATATACTCCAGATACGCCTTGACTTTTAAGTTCATCTACAATTTCTTTTTCGGACACGTGTATCAAGCATGGTGCAAAAACTACTCCCGTTACGGAATTCAAGGTTTCGTGAAGTTTGACGTTGACAGGGTAGAAATTGGGCAGTGATTTTAGTTTTAAAAACTTATCGGCAATCTTTTCACTACGTGCCAGTAATAGAATTGAACCATCTCTAAGTTGGGAAATAGATTCAATCTCAGTACTAACCGCATCGATACACTTTTTTTATAACAAAAGGACTTACTTGAGATAATAGTTGATTATCGATACTGGATGATATAACAAGGTATTTAGGGTTTGGAAGACGGATTTTGATAGGGGGAGAGGTGGGTTCCGATATGAATTAGATTTGTATTTTTTTGACGGTATATCACCCAAAATAGCAAACCTGTTGGAACCTTTATCGGGCGGTTTAGACCCCATGATATCAGTAATAAAAGGAAAATTTATCACTTAAAGATTTTTTTTTTTTAAATTTGTTTTTTACAGTTAATCAAAAGAAGTGTAGTAAATGTGATAGAAAGCTGAGAGAACGCAATATTCTCAATTTAAAAATATTAAATTGAGAACACTACGCACAGTAGAAACACAACCTATCGCATCGAATGATAGTCGACGACTGCAGATCAATTAGGTTTAAACGACGTGTATATGGAGACAAAATAACATTTGGATTCCAGCCCCAATTACGTAAAGCAAAGAGTAGAAACTGTTTTTGAACAGTTTCTATCTGTGCTTGATAGACCATATATTAAGGACTCCAAATACACGAGGCATATTCCAGTATTGGGCGGACTAAAGAAGTAAATAATAACTTCGTGATGTACGGATCATTAAACCATCGACCAACGTTTAATAAAGCCAAGTAAACCCATTGTCTTGTTGCAAACTACATCAATGTGAGTTGCAAACGAAAGTTTTGTGTCAAATAGAACACCAAGGTCATTAACAGAACAAACCCGCTCAAGGACCGAATTTTCAATAAGGTAGGAAGATAAAAAAAGGTTTCTACGAGCAAACGACATAACTTTACACTTGGTACAGTTAAGCACTAAGCCGTTGCGTTGACACCAGCGATGAAGCTCATTTAGATCACTTTGCAATAAGTCATGGCCAGCAGGACCATTGTAGCTCACAGTTTGACATCATCAGCATACATTAACGTATGACTGTTAGATATAATGATCGATTTTTCAGAAAACCGTGCTGGGCAGGAGGAAAAAAGAGGTTTACATGCAAATTGCAGTTGTTTGGTGTCTATTTTTTCAAAAAGTTTAGGTATAGCACATAACTTATCTATACCTCTGTAATTTGATATGTCTTGTTTACTATCCTTCTTGTGGAGAGGAATAATAAAAGACTCTTTCCAAATCTTTGGTACAATACATTCCTTTAATAAAAGTTGAAACATGTGCAATTAAGGATTACACAAAGAAAATGCACACATTTTGAGCACACCAGAAGGTACATTATCGGGCCCTGGAAAAAAACTAAGTTTAAGAGCAAGTAAGTGTTTTAGAATTAAGTCATTAGATAAAATAGGATCACATATATTGTGCAAATGTAAATTACCAGAGTTATTGATACTTGTGCAATAGCTAGTCGCAGAGTAGACTTATTTGAAAAATTCAGCAAATAAGTTTGATGCATCTTTCGAAGATGCCGCAGTACGATTCTCAAAAAACATATTGAAAAGAATAGATGATGATTTACGTTTCGAATTAACGAAATTGTAAAAAGATTTAGAATCTTTTCGAATATTGTTTTTTATTTTGAGTAAATATGTCTTATAGGATCGTCTGTTAGCAGATTGAAAATTAGTCCGTGCTACTGCATATTTTGCAGAAGTGTGAGTATTTCTTGACTTAATAAAACATTTATAGTAGCGCGACTTTATATTTTTTAAATGACATACGAGTAAGTGGCGTGAAAACCAAGGAAGGTTTAAAAAAACTTTAGGTACATATGAAGGAACACATTCATCAAAGTAATGTTGTAAAACATCATAAAAAACTTTACACGCACTTTCAGTACCAAGATTTTCAAAAATGTAAGGCCAGCTAGTACCAAGCAACAAAGAATTTAGCTTAGCAAAGTCAGTTTTACTAAACCGGCAACGAACTGTTGTGGGACTGTCTTTGATCTCCGATGTATTGGTTATATTTACAAGCAATTTAAGCGTTGGGTGATATATATCTTCAGGAAATGAGACCGGAGAAGTTCTAGAAACTTCAACATTCAATGTTCTATCAACAAATATAAGGTCAAGCAATCTATTTGAGCAGTTAAAAATATTGTTGAAAAATTCACCTGCAACAATAATGTAATCATTTGCTTAAAACGTATTTGCCACAGATTGAATAGCAGACCCGTGCATCTGATAAACGATATCATTAGATGCTGGCGGAATATAAGAACAAGTAATAAGTATTCTACAGCACCGAAAGCGAATAAGTACACATAAAAATTCAATATCAGTTGAAGTACCGTCACAGTATAGTTCTGAAGCAAGGCTTGTTTTAACTGGAATAAACACTCCACCACCTTTACGCATGCTACGATCATTTCGGTAAACTAAATAGTTATTTCGATAAAATTTCTGAATCTAAAATATTTTGTTTTAACCAAGTTTCAGTAAAAATGAGAATGTCAGCACTTATGCCGATACTTTTGAGATATAAATCAACTAGTTTACTCTTCAGGATAATTTAATATAAGAGGATAAACTAGTTTAAATTATTTGATGATGATCTCGCCTCTTGACGTGGTAAAGTTGTAGACGATGTTGGCTTCTTTTTTTGGCACATATTCCTTGACAAGTGTAAACTGTGGCCAAAAAGTCGTGTTACATATAGTTTGGAAAAATTAAAAAGGAACGGTGAGCTTAAATGAAGCGATGTTCCTTGAATAATTGAAATTGAATTTTTGTACAGCTACACTTGAAGATTGAAATTGAATTTTTGTACAGCTACACTTGAAGAAGTTATACTGCTCTTTGAAGTAATAAACTCTAAAATGTCATCTGCAGATGTACACTCGGTGAAGCGCGAGACAAAAATATGTTTGCTACTTTGGCCGACAAAGAACTTTCACTGCAAATCGACAATTCGTGAAGAAAGTGACCCAAGTCGTCAATATCATTATAGCTTACTTCTATTACCTTTAGGAATGAAAATTCGTTTATTTGAAAAACTTGCTGGCGTGCCTCGAACGTAATTGTAGTTAACTCAATTGAAGATCCACACAAAAAACAATATTTATGTGTTGATACAACCCTTGAAAAAGCCATTTGAACCGTATCTGTATAATTTTCTTCCAATATTTTTTTAATTTGAAAAGGATGATCAGCATTTAACCCTTTCAGTGACCGCGTCCAATTCGTTGAAATTAATAAAAATATTTAAAAAGTTGTTACTATCGCCTTTTTAATTGATCAACACTGCTAAAAATTTCTTTTTGAACACTATTTTCTTTCTGATTTTAACCATATTGATCGTAAGTTTATGCAAGTTGAAGTCTCTTAAAAAAAGTTGTTTCCAGAGCCTGATAAAATGAATTAATGCACAATATTAAGAGAGTCGCAGATAGTGCATCTACGATGTTTTCCTATATTGGATTCAGACATATTGGTACCAACAGCGCTGCACACATGTAACTTCGCGAATGATAAAACAATTTTTAATATTTTAATTTTCTACCAAATCACTGTTCACTTTACACTTTAGCAGGTATAATAAAATAATATATAAAACTTTTTTTGTTTTCAAAATACTTAATTATTACTTATTCTGTATTGATAAGACAAAAAACAGGTAAAAAGCATGCAAACATATGTTACGTATTTTTTATTGTTTCTACCTGTCACATTTGTTTTCAAAATATTTTATTTTATTATTAATATTGATAGGACAAAATAAATATGTCAAAAGTATTGAAGGGTCAAACATATATTGGGCTTTTTTAATTGGCAGCTATATCGGTAATAGCCGACTGCGCTATGTTTACCTGTATTTTAAGTAAAAAAAAAATTCAAATTTCCAATTCTCATATATATATATATATATTACTAGCCCAAAAAAATTTAAATTATTTTAAAAATCTTCAGTGAAATCTGCGGGTACAAATCCAATAAAATCTGAAATCATGTTTGCCGCTAAATTATCGTTAATATAGCCGATATCGAAAAGAAATACAGACAAATTTCTCAGATCAAGAGCTATCGAACTTCATTTAAGAATATTAAATATCATGCTTACCCGGCTATGTCCTTTGACTCCGCTTGTACAGAGACAAAAATGTGGTGATATAATTGTAAAATGCACCAGGCCGACCTAACCGGGATTTTAATGGATATTTTATTTTTTTAAATTAAAGAATTTGGTTTCTTCGATGACAGTTTTTGTTATAAATTTTGTTGTTTAGGCTTTGTTAATTAGCCTGTGTTTATTTCTTTATATATTTGTATTAAATTTTTAAACTAATTTAAAATTATAATATTTTTCATTTAGGTGGTTCATGGCAAAATAGAAATTCTTATGGAGACGTGCAGCATAACAATTTCAGCAATGTACATAAGAATAGAGCAACTAACTATAACAACAGAAATTACGAACCAAGGGATCGCAAGGGACATGGACCGCATCACTCTAACAATAGGCGATATTAATTTTAATTGAAAAAGATTTACTTTTTATAACAAAATAAAAATCCATTCAAAGCCAATTGTACATCCCAATTTTTAAATTGTTTTGTTCAATAAAAGATAACTGCATAATTTAATTTTTTATTCATTCCAATTTCATACGCTCATGGACAGAAATATATGGGCCAAACGGTGGTATCATATTCCAAATAGTAATTCCTGCTTTCAGTACATCAACTACCTTGCACTCCATTTTGACTTTATGTGTTTTATGTGTTTTTTTTTGCGTCTTCGTTCACGTTTTTATTAAGTATTGTTATTTTCCTCGCTAGAGAGCTCCGATAATAAACGCATCCAACCGCTGCTAATTCAAAGTGCTGTAGGGAGAACGGTGGCCTCCAGCGCGCTATTTATAGGCACGCTGCGGCCGCCCCGGCCGGCCGGTACTGCCGCAGACGCTATGTCCCGTAATTTTTAAATATGTAATATCTTCGAAAATATTCATTTAAATCATATGCTGTAAAGGGCCATATAGATCTATATTAAATCAACAATGTATTAAGGTATTTAATTGGAAAATGATTAATGCTGTATTTAAGGTATTTAATTGGAAAATGATTAATGCTGTAATGGCTAAAATAGCTTCGAAAACTAGCCATTATTTGTCGTAAAAAGTGAATGACAAGAAATGTTATTGTGGGATATCCATAAGAGATAAACATATAGATTCGCGGAGTTTTTTTGTAGATCTTTTCAATGTGTACAATACTCAGTACATTATTTTGATAAATCTCGTAGGGCTCTGCCTGCGTTTGCAATGTAAGCGGAAGAAATGTACTTATTTACGACATCACATTAGCAACCTCAAAAAAAAAAGAGTATTTTTGCACTATTTAATGGATGTTATTATAAATAAAAACATTAACTTCGGTGGAACCGAAGCTGAAATACCCGTTACACCACACTTTTAATAGTTTATATGTTCACCAGGTGCTTAGATTAAATTTCACGATAAATTTGGTCAAATTTGTATGGAGGCTTTATGTTATATTTGCCCGATCCTTACCATATCGAAAGTGTTCACTTAGGTGGACATTGGAATTGATTTTACCAAATTTAATTGAATTCACTCAGAAATAGTAAATGTTTTCAAATAAAAACTCGAAAATGGGCGGTAAGTTTGTATGGAGGCTATACATAAAAATGGGCGTGGCTTCCTAGATTTGACATTGGATGACATGAAAAAGTGTTCTTACCCTATTTGGATTTAATATATTCATAAATAGTACGTATTTTTATACAAAAAATCGAAAAAAGTGGTATGTTTGTATGGGGGCTATATCTGAAAATGGGCGTGGCAACATTCTTTTGATATTGGATGCCATTAGAAGTATTTTTGCCCTATATTGTAGTAAAAGCATTCATAAATAATAACTATTTTCATACAAAAAATCGAAAAAAGTGGTAAGTTTGTATTGGGGCTATATCTAAAAATGGGCGTGGCACCTTGGTTCTGATATACAAAGTAACTAGGAGTATAAAAAGCTTAAGTTTCAAATTTCAGGTCAGTATCTTTAAAACTTTCCGAGTAACAGCCATCGCAACAGACAGACGGACATGGCTAAATCGATTCGTCTCATCGAGCTGATCAATAATATATATACTTTATGGGGTCTCCGATGTCTCCTTCAATGCGTTGCAAACTTTTGGACAAACTGAATATACCCGTTTACACTTTGTGTAACGGGTATAAAAAAACCGCATCAAAATCCGTTGCGTAGTTTTAAATTTTTAAGCATAAGTAGGGATATTCGAATAGAGAAAACGACTTTATTTCATACTATGTAGTGATAGTGAAGTGCCAACAAATAAATTCAGTGTGCATGCGTTTATATTTTATTATTTTTTTTTTCTGTGTGTAAACACATATTTGTTTTTAAGCTCGAGTCAAGGGACCTGGCAGCTAGCACTTTAAGTATAGATTACTTATAGTATTATATTATTCTTATGTACTATAATTAATATTCATAATTAAAATAAATAAATGTTTTTAGACTGTAAAAATTTAAATGAAAATTTATTGCCGCGCAAAATATAATCAAAACAAGCAGTCAGACAGAAGAGCGACGGCATTCTCTACTACTCTTTCGTCGCCCCAACTTCTCCCAAATCGGCAAAGAGAGCATCTTTATTTTCTGCGCCAAAATTAGATAGAGCAAAATCTGATTCTCCTTATATATAATGAAATATTTACCAAGCAAAGCTGCATTTAGTACAGCTGCGTCTTCCCTCTCTATTGTACTATTGCGTCCATTCGCGCTCTCTTTGTTTACCCAAGAAATTCTAAACGTCTCTTTCTTGGGCAACCCACATCAACTCTTCAAATACAGCTGTGAGCATAAATACATTAACATATGCATCTTCTGTGCAAGTAATATCAACTGCAACAACCGTCTTAAATAAACAAGTAACATGGACAAGAAATAACATAGGCAAATATAATAGAAAAGAAAAAAAGCCAGACTAAACTAGAGTATAGCTTCAGGTCGCTCTCAACCCGAAAGAAACATAGTATGCAAAAACAAAAATTTTGTAATAGACACAACTAACCCTGAAGTTTTCAAGTGCTCTTAATCCGGGCTTAAATACATTTTTTCCAAAATAAAGATGTCAAACTGTTTCCTATACGGTTCCTTAAATTATTAACTCGACCTTATAACCCACCAAATATACAATACTGCTTCGAATCCACAGTTGCCTCCGTGCAAGAAATTTGGCGCAATTTAAACATACTCATATGGATGGTCGCAGCTCAACAAACAAATGATGCGTTTCTTAAATATGTGTCTCTGGGATGCGAACGGCGTTTTTATTACAAACAGGAACTGTCTTCTATCTATTTATCTGAAAGGTCAAATTGGCTATTTTTTTCACGCCCCAAATATTACATCAGTGACCGATTTACATAAAATTTAATACAAATGAAGAATGTTTAAAAAATATATATTTGACGTATTTCTAGACCTGAGGCCGAATGGGAGAACCAAACATATTTTTTTCTGATATAGGTGAGCCCTTAGACGAGATTTTGGATAATAGAGCAAACTGACAAGATCTTACAAATATTAAACCAGAGTGGCAATACATCGATTGTTCTTTCAGTATTTATTAAGAATTTATTTAGTTGACAATTAGAAGCAAAAACAAGGAAAAACGTTATCTTCGGTGGAACCGAAGCTTAAATAGCCGTCACACGAATCTTTAAAGAGTTTATATGTGATCATCAGTGGCTTAGATAGAACTTCGATATGGGATGGGTGGGGGTCAATAGTCTGAGACAACTCCAGTTTAGACACAATGTAAGTATCAAATTTTAAGTTTAAAATACAGTTATAGTATAACAACAATTTTCTTGAAAATATCAGACAAAGAGTGGTAAGATCGAAAAGGGCTATACATTATAATGGCTCGATTCGTACCATATCGGTGGTCCGTACGTAGGGTAGTATTAGATGTGTTTGAGCCAATTTGAAATGAATGCGTTCATTAATAATACATAAGAGTTTCAGCTCAATATCCTTAAAACTGAGCGAATGAATCACCTCATGGCTAGATCGACTCGTCTCATCAAAGTGATAAAAAATATATATCCTTTATGTGGTCTACGGCCTCTTCTTTACAGCATTACAAACTTTCCGACAAACTGAATATACCTGTTTACACTTCCATGTTGAGGCCATTCATTGCTTCTATTAGAATCAAAAGCATTTCAACCTTCCAGCTTGCGCACCTAGGAAGGAACACGTGGATAATGTCCGTCGATGGAATGTTCTCTCCGGTGAGTGTGCTCCAAGTGGTGGGAGGAAGGGCCTCTTGGATGAGGCCGTATTTCCCTCTCGAGTAGTAAGATGGGTTACCTGGCTGCCGCCTGGTCTTCGTACGATCTGCCTGCCGTTGAACGCCTCGATGGACGAGCGTGTCCTCAGTACTTGGCCTGGGACTTTCGCTGCTTGCGCACGTGCTTTCTGCCGACGGACATCGTCCAGTCTCTCTTGCTCAAGATGACTTGCAGCCTGTGACGCGGTGCAGTCCCGCGGCAGTTTTAGGTTTTTGTTTTTCTTATTATCTATATATGATTATCTTTTGCGGAGAACAAACGGTCCGCCTGCACAGAGATCCGCTATGTGCAGGTAAGGTCTTTATACTCCTTGAGGCGACCCGGTGTCGAGGAGGTACCGTTAGCGACTGGGCTATTTGGGGGCCTCCAGCCAGGTTGATCATCGACACGGTTCACGTCATATCTTGATTCGGCCCCATGGGAGGAAAGGACATGTGTTGTCATCAGGATGATCATGAGCGCCTCGAGATACACTGAAGTGGTCATGGTCACCCAAACATCAGCACATGTCCCCGCACGAATATTTTAGCCAGGCAGACTATTTTACCACCGCGATGGAGGTAATAGTCGCACTTCTCCTACAGAGAACCGTTACGGCATCTGTAGCAATGCCTACGACATGTTAGTCCCCCGGTTATGTAGGAGCTGGCTCGCGACGAGTCCATATAGTTTATAACTAACCACGAAGCCACATCCAAATATGTGTTTCTTATCATAACACAGGTTGATAAGTTTATGCAACCGTGACCTGTCCGTCGCATTTCCTGGATATTATTATTATTATGTAACGCAACTACATTAAAAAAACAGTTGCTAAAACCAATCTTAAACATAAAGACAGCTTAAATACTAATAGAGAAAAGAAGAACGTCCACCCAGGCCCGTTTGAGAATTTTTGATAGGGCGCCAGGTTGACCGACTGTTTCCCGACTCGAAAAAAAAAACGCATTTAAATAAAATTAAAATTAAATTACAGTATTTAATGTTCAGCATTGAGAATAGATCTTTTAATAGAAGTTAAGGAAGAATTGAAAGAGAAAAGGTTAGAAAATATATTGTACATAGAACAGAAATCACAAAACCAACCTCTCTTATAAGATTGTGTAGAGAGTATGTCAATAAAATTTTTTACGATGGAAGAAGATTCACTTATATTTAGAAAAATTTAGATTAAGAAATTTAGCGACGCACCAGCTATGCAACGCGTTCAAATCTGATTGCAGTAGACTATGCTAAGCAGCATTTGAATGGGATAAACATAATTTAACATCGTCCGCATACATATGTTATGTATATGAGCATTTTCGATGACCAATGAAAGATCGTTTATGAAAACAACAAAAACTAATGGCCCAAGATGACTTCCTTGAGGAACACCAGAAGAAACATTTATTCTACTAGACAAGCAATTATTGAATAGTACTCTTTTTGTTCATCCTAAGATATGAGTGAAGCAAGTTAACTAAAATTGTCGGAACACCCAAAGTCTTTAATTTAAAGATTAGTCGCTTATGACATACGCTGTCAAATGCCTTGCTAAAATCAGTATATATAACGTCAGACTGGTTACCAGATACAAAACCCTTATTTACAATAAAAAAAAAAATTCAAGAAGATTCGTACATATTGATTTGTTTTTCACAAAACCGTGTTGATGAGGGGTAATTATTGACAGCAATCAACGTTGCAACTGATCAAAAATAATCTTTTCAAATAACTTCGGAATAGCACTCAATTTAGCGATACCTCTATAATTCGAAACATCGGATTTGTTACCTTTTTGTGCAAAGGAATAATATAAAATTCTTTCCAGAGTTTCTTAAATTTACATTGTTTAACAGACAAGTTCAGCGCACCGTTTTAGTAAACAACTTGGTATATTATCAGGCCCAGATAGAAAAGAGAATTTAATAGGGTGGAGGCTTTGTAGCAACTCAGACATGCAAATTACTGGAGAAGACATAAAATCATAAGATGGAACATTGTAGAAGTAAGAAGAATTAGAGTTAGAAGAAAAAGAAGTATAGGTAGGTTGAAAAAAGAAGCAAACAAATCCGATACCTGAGAATCAGAGGATGCAACGGATTTTTCATAAAATAAATTTAAGGGTTATAACAAATTTTTACGTTTAACATCAACAAATTTAAAGAAAACTTTTAGAATCACTGTGAATTTTCAGTTTAACTTTTTGCAAGTTGTTTGCGTAACATTGCCTTTTAGCCGAATTAAAATTGGAGCAAGCAACAGAATAAATAGAAAAATCAATAGAAGACCCAGAACGTATATATTTTTAAAAAAGATGTGATATTATATTTTTTAATCTTAGATTACGAGAGAACCAAGGTAACCCAACTGTATTAGACACATTAACAAGCGGAACACATTTATAAAAATAGTTCAAATAGTTCAATTCAATCTCAATATCAGAGCAGTCCTTGACAATTGACCAATCATTACTAAATAATAATTGGTTCAATTTAGCAAAGTTAGTTTTTTAAAACATCTCATACGACAAACAGAGTGACCATTGCCACGCGGACGGTGAACAGAATCAAGTTAAAAAGATATTTGCAAAGTAAGGAGGGATGTAAGGAGGGATTCTACTGGGATTCCAACAAAAACAAGATCGAAAAGTAGGTTTAAACTGTTGAAAATATTGTTATACTGTTTCCTCGACAAATCAAGCAGATAATCAAAAAACTCATGGTTATTCTATCTAAATAGTATTGAAGAATCATCTAACTTAATCCACTTTATGTTGGGTAAATTAAAGTCACCCATGACAATAATCTGATCGTTGTCATTTAAAAGCTAAGCTATATAAAAATTAGCATGCGCGTGCTGTAAGTTAACGCTTATATCTGACGATGAAGCGATATATAAAAAAGTCATATATGTCACACTTGCCAAGACAAATTTAAATACATATAAACTCAATAAACATATCTAAAACATTGACTTGTTCAACCAAGAGAGACGACTTAGCCGATATCATAACGCCTCCGCCAGAACGAAGTGTACGATCCTTCCTATATGAAGTAAAATTAGTACAGAGTAATTCCGAATTAAGAATGTGGGCTGAAGCTACGTTTCAGTAAAAACAATGACATCAGCTACAAATTACTAAGTTTAGTTCTTAACCCTCTCACGTTTTGATAGTGAATGAGAAAAGAATGCGTACTTAGTTTTTTGGTAAAGCAGAAACAGTCGGCAACTCAACAGCCTTTTTTGTCAGTTTATTTTTATACACATATTCATCGATAACGATACCATCAGGCCAAAAACTTGGAGAAAGAATTTGATCGAATACAGATACCGGTACGATCACTTTAAAAGACGAAATGGATCTAGTATAGCTAAAGTTGAACTTGGCAATAGATAAATTCAATGAAGAACCAATCTTAGAGGTTAAATATGCATTAATATTATCCTCAGTTGTAGCTGAAGACAGATGAAAAATAAATATAGATTTCCGATGAGCAACAACATTAAGACTTACAATCATATTTTCGACCGGAGTATTTTGCATTAATATTATTATCATCAACAGTTATGATACACTCTGAAGAATTTTGAAGAACATTCGATGATTCATCTATTACTGGCATATTAGAGTTTAACTCAGATGACACCATAGGCGTTCGAAAAGTTGGTGGCTCCACGATCGAAATCGGAGTACCTGGGTCTTCAACGACAGGAGTCGTCACGAACGGCTTTGACGTTGGAGAATTCCTCTTCTTTCGTTTAAGTGAGAAATTCAGACATTTCATATTATTGAATTTCTTCTCAAGGTACTGAAATTTTTCAGACATTGACTTGAAATCCTTTTCAAACCAGAAAAGTATGACTTAGTTTGAGCCATAACCTCTAGCATCTTCTGTTCAGTAGGTATACAATTGAAACAAGTTCAGCGCAGTCCCTTATTTTCTTGAATTACATCAAGAATGCGGGCTGACAACATTTCAAAAATAAATTAAAAAATAAAAGAGGCAAAGAACCTTAAGAGTTAGGCAGCTAACGTAGTGCGCGCTGAGACGAAGATGATAGCATAGGGTTGTATCTTTAGAGCTTTTACCCAGAAAATTTTAAGCAGTGTTGTGTGGCGAAATACAACCCTGTGCTATCATCTTCGTCTTCATCTCAGCGCGCACTGTGTTTGCAGCCTTAATGTATTACAGAAATTATTTGAGAAAAAGAATAGCATTTATTATGCTTAAAACAAAAAACAAAAAAAAAGTTTTACAAAATAACAGTAAAAAATAGAAAGAAAAAATTCTCTGTCGTTTAAAAAATCCAACAACAAATACACAATTTATAACGGAATGCACCAACAGATGTTATGCTTACTCAAACTTTGTAAAAAAAAAGCAACGAAAACGTTTGCTTCAACTAAAACAATGAAACAAATAAAAACCAGAAAAAAGTTAACTTCGGTTGAACCAAAGTTTATATACCTGTTACATATCTTTGTGTGCAGCATTTGTATTAAATTTTATCTTAAAATAATAAACAAATTTAAATATAAATAAAATATGAACCAATTTTAAACTGATGATTTGGCATGGTATAAGAAGCATTTGTACCGTATTTGAAGCCAATCGCTTAATAATTACTTTTTTTTCTTATAAGGACTTGACAAAATGTTTTATTTTTGTATGGGGGATATATCTAAAAGTGGGCGTGACACATTGATTTTAACATAGAAAGTACACAGGACCTAGAAAAGCTTAAGTTTAAAATTTCAGTTTAATATCTTTCAAACTGAGCGAATAAACCGCAGCAACAAACAGACAGACGGTTATGGCTAAATAGGTTCGTCTCGTCGAGGTGATCAAGAATGTATATACTTTATAGGGTCTACGATGCCTCCTTTAATGCGTTACAAACTTTCCGACAAACTGAATATACCTGTTTTACACATACACTATGTGTAACAGGTATATAAAAAGTAAACAAATATGTTAGAAACAAAATGCTTAATATTAAATAAAATTAAGTTTTTCAAATTAAACTTTGTAAATATAAAAAATAAATATAAAGAGCAATTAAAATAATAATAATTAAATTTTAGTTTAAAAATAATTAAATTTAAGTTAAAAAAAATTTTTACGTATACAGGGTAAAAACCGCGACTGCACTGTGTGAATATTCAGTAATGTCTGCTCTCAAGCTGTCGAGAGAGGTAATGAGTTCGTCTATTGCACCCTTCGTCTATATCCCTGTTGAGAAGAATAAACAATATCATACCAATAAGATACAAGTACCTTTTATCCGAAAGACAATTCTTGATAAATGCGATTTGACTTTGGAATAATCAACCAACACAGCTCAAAATAATCTATGATATAGCGCAATACAAACGAGCTTTACACAACTTTTTGTCAAATACTATATAAATTATAAGTGGTAATGATAATAACATTAATTACACAGACCTGCAAATTTCCATTTTTCGGATGCGAATAAAATGGGAATCTGGGCTCAAAAAAAATGTTTCCATCACGTCAGGTTTTCGAGAAAAGGGGGTTGATAACCCTAAAAATAGCGTTTTTGGCCATTTTAAAAAAAATTGTAGAGAAGAACCCTGACGTGCTACGATCTTGACCGTTATTGTCTGTAATTGAAGGTTGAACTTTGCTCTTTAAAATGAGCCCTATCCTAAATTTTCGCATGCATCCTTGGGTTGGAAAAAAAGAAACATAGTAACTAATCTACACCCAAAGTTAAGAAATACTAGAAGAAGCAGTGCTCCTAGGGGAAGTCAATGTAGTTGATTACAAATGTGTAGTAAGATTTCAAAAATTTTAAATTTAATTTTTTCTCGAAAACCTGACGTGATGGAAAATTTTTGAGCCCAGATTCCTGTTCAGCACGAAAATTCCCTTCGGAAACACTAGGTCCCATCAAAAAACGGATTAATTTTCAAAGTGCCCACAGATATACAGTACCGAAGATTTATTCAAAATAAATAGACAAGAAAAGGAAACAATGAATATAATAGCCATTTTGCGTTGTACTGCAAAAATAATAATAAAAAAAAACCATGCATTAAATGTGGGGAAGAGCATGAAGGTGATTTAACCTGCACCTCTTTTAAATGTGTAAATTGTAAAGAAAATCATATGGCGAATTATTTAGTCTGTCCTGCAAGGAAGAAATCTTTTGCGGTTAAGAAGTTAAAAAACGAACACATATTTCGCTCTTTTAAAAAAATTATAATTTGAATTCCCGGAACCACAATTGAATAAAACGAGTCCTTTTAATAAGTATAATAACACAGTGCTAGCTGCCAAAGAAGTTTATGCATTAAATTCATATTCGAAAGAGATGAAAAGAAATTTCAATTAGGAAAGGAAAAACATTGAACAAACAATGGATGCGTAGTACGCATCCATTGTTTGTTCAAATGCCTCTACCAAAAGTCTCAGGGTCTAAAAATGTTCGTTTTGGTGTAAAAAAATAAATGTAAAACATCAATTTAAAATGATGACATTTAGAGGTAGCGACTTGATCCAGAAGTCCTATTTGTGAATTTTCTCATGGAAATAGTCTTATTTCGGAAATTTTCGATTTTAAAAGAAAATAAAATAATTAATTTCATTGTGGTGAAACAAGTCTACACATTAGTTTCTTTACTAAATATACTATTTCCTTATCATTCGGGATTCGGGATATATATTATGCAAGGACCTTCATTTTGACACATATATTCATTCGCCAGGTCGGTCTGCTGAATTAGTTTTCGCATATCGCGGATACTTACTTTTAGTCGTGCGCCGTGAATTACTAATGGTAATATATAGCTGTAAAAACTATTTTTACTGGCACTACCTTTTAAACCAATAGCCTACCCCAATCCAAACAATTAAGGTTTAAACTAAGTGCTTAATTATTTATTTATTAGTGAATTATAATGGTGGGGTGTTGGCGGCGATTTTAAAAACTTTAGTGCACAACGTATCTCAATGTCAAAGTCAATGTAAAGAGGATGAAATACAATATTGCACACGTATTTATACATTTGCTAAAATAGAATCAGCTGTTAGTTTTGCTTAATGCAAATTAATGTATTAGTAAATAGATTAGGTGTGCGTATGATATTTGCAAGGTTTGATGATAATGAAGTGCATATGATATTAGCAGAACAGCAGCTCACGATGTATGCTGCGATGACGTTTGCAGACTTTTCGTAACAATAGTAATTTAGAAACATTCTTTGTTCATCTGAAACTATATTCAATTTGTGCCGGTTTTTGAATATATTTGTTTATATAAAGTTGTAATTTTCGTAATGAAACAAATGTTTGTCGGAGTTATTTCTGATGCGATTTAAATAAATATGGCTAATTTACGATCAAGTGACAACATTTTTTTACTGGGACATGATTATCCTCAAATTTTAGGATCTAAACTACCATCAATGAAACAAGTACTGTGTGTCTTTTTTTTATAATCATCAAAAAGTGCAATTAACCGTACGTGAAAGTGCAGTTCTAACAATAAAAAGAAGTGTCAGTGTTTTTGGGCAAAGCGCGAATTCCTATTCGTCAAGAATACCATTACTTGAAAAATTATTCAACGAAAGGAAAAATCTCCGGAAGAATAAAAATAAAACAGGAGAGGCTTTCAGAGCAACAGAAACGGCGTTTGTTGAAAACTTGAAAAATCTGTCAGCCAAAAATAATTGTCAGCAATTGGTAATTATGATTTCTCTCTAAATCTGAAAAAGTGAAATTACTTTATTTGATTATATATATAAACGTTGTTTCTTCCATTATTTTATGTTAATAAAAAAGTAAATGATTCTACTGACCTTCCTCGGACCATTTAGTTTTTTATTAACATTTATTTAATTATATTTTACTTAAAAAAATGGAAATTTAGAATTTACTTTTTCTTGTACACTCAGTAACATTTTGATGTTTTAAGATGTTGTACCGTAAACACAAAATTTTAGAATTATTCAGGATAATAACTTTGTTGTTGAATTTCTTTTCTTCCTATTTGTTATAATTTATTCACAGTAGAAAATATTGTTTTGGTTTTGTTTTTCACTTTAGGTATCAGCAGTGGTACATTGGGATGGTAAAATGCTCCCAGAATTAACCGGACAGGAAAAGGTAGAACGCTTGCCAATCATCGTTTCACATACAGAAGGCGAGCAACTTCTGGGATTGCCAAAGCTAAAGGCATCCACTGGAGCTGAAACGTCTAACGCAACGTTCAACCTGCTAAACGAATGGGACATCTCCGATAAAATTGTGGCTGCATGTTTTGACACAACTGCTTCAAATTCAGGAAGAATAAATGGCGCTGTAGTTTTGTTAGAGCAACTATTAGAGCGAAGCTTGTTATACCTTCCGTGCAGACATCACATCAGCGAACTGTATTTACGCGCTGCGTTTGAATCGGGTGCTGGACCAACGTCAGGTATAAATATCCCTTTATTTGAAAGATTTAAAAATTCTTGGAAAAAGATTCATCAGAATAATTTCAAGTTTGTTGTGACAAATGATTATGTCGATACGCATTTGAATGATTATAAGAAGGATGTAATTGATTTCTGCGAAGCTGAATTGATGAAGGACCATGCGCGTACTGATTACACAGAACTATTGGAGTTAACTCTAGTTTTCTTGGGGTCAGTTCCGGAAGGACATCATTTCAGGCCGCCTGGTCCAATGCATCATGCACGTTGGATGTCCAAGGCGATTTACTCTTTGAAAATATTTTTGTTTCGAGAAGAATTTAAATTGTCAAAGCGAGAGGAAAAATATTTACGTGACGTATCTATTTTTATTGTACGCTTTTATGTACAGTTTTGGTTTCGGTCAACTGTTGCTTCTGAAGCTCCTAATCAGGATTTGCAATTTATACGTGCCGTCTACAATTATAAGAAAGTAGATGAGAAAACGTCAACTGCAATACTTAAAAAAGCTTGCAATCATTTGTGGTACTTATCAGATGAAAACATTGCATTAGCATTATTTAATGATAACGTTTCCTATGATCAGAAACGAAAAAATGGTGCAGCAATTATTGGCATTTGACGCTGGTAGTGATGACGATGATAATTCGGTTAAACGTATAATTTTGAAACAAACTGATTTGCCAAAATTTGTTACGAAGCAATTGTCCGACTTTGTTACACCGAACACTTTTCAGTTTTTCGACCGGTTCAACATTTCAAAAGTGTTTTTAACCAAAGATCCTTCAGAATGGTATGATGATAAAGATTTTCAAAATGCTAAGCAAATTATAAATACATTGAAAGTTGTGAATGACACTGCAGAACGAGGTGTCAAGCTCATGCAGGATTATAACCAGAAGCTGACGACTAAAGAGGATGAATTTCAAAATTTGTTGCAAGTTGTAAAAGCATACACTAAACAATTCCCATTGAATACTAAACAGTCATTATCAAAATAATTTCATACTGTATTTTGTCTTAATTTTCATATATTTATATATTATACATGAATATATATTCATTAAAAAACTTTAACTGAAGCGTTATCAATTTTTTTATTTCGTGGAAATTCTAGAAAATACTATTTTCGCAAAAATATCTAATAAAACATTTTCAGCTCAAGTCGCCACCTCTAAACAGTCTCGAATATGACTGGAACTATATATACTTCTTTTTACATCAAAACCAACATTTTTGGGCCCTGAGAGCTTTATTTCCTGCACTATATTTTAGCCCTATACTAATAAGCTGAACCCTAATGCGTACAGAACTGTTCTACAAGAGCAATCGTACACTCCTCAACATGCATTTAAAACATTAGATATGCATGTTCAGCACAATATTCAAGATGTAAATAATCTTATTAAAAACAAGAAAAAAAGTTAACTTCGGTTGGACCGAAGCTTATATACCTGTTACACATCATTTGACGTTGATAGACCTTCGTGTGCAGCATTTGTATTAAATTTTATTTCAAAATACTAAATAAATTAAATATACTCTTAAAAATTTAGGAATTCGCGGTCCGATTTGGACCAATTTTAAACTGAAGATTTGGCAGGGTATAAGAAACTTTTTAACCATATTTGAAGCCATTCGCTTTATAAATACATTTTTTCATATAAGAACTTGAAAAAATGTTGTACTTTTGTATGGGAGCTATACCTAAAAGTGGGCGTGGCACATTGACTTTAACATAGAAACTACACAGGACCTAGAAAAGCTTTATTTTAAAATTTCAGCTCAATATCTTCAAAACTGAGCGAATAAACCGCGCAGCAACACACAGACAGACTTACAGACGGACGGACAGACGGACAGACAGACGGACAAGGCTAAATCGATTCGTCTCGTCGAGGTGATCAAGAATATATATACTTTATAGGGTCTAAGATGCCTCCTTTAATGCGTTACAAACATTCCGACAAACTGAATATACCTGTTTACACTAGTGTAACAGGTATAAAAATGGTGACCAATGATGTAAAACAAAAATGTAACCCGTGAAACACACAGGACAAAAGTGTAAAAAATGCAATGATGGCTAGTCTAAACAAAAGTACTCCAGGTGGCAGACACAGATTTTTTAATCCAACCGTAAATAATTTCGCGGCAGGGGCAAGGATTCTGGAGGTCTCAACTACCGTTAGAGCAAAACGATATAAGGATCACGATATACGGATGTGCACCTGGAACCTCCGATTGTGTAATAGAAGAACTCATCACCACTCTTGACAACTTCAGAGCAGACATTACTGCTATCCAGGAAATGCGATAGACTGGTCACGGTTGCACAAACCTAGCAACCTGTGACAACTATTACAGTGGCCATGGGACGCAACACGTATTTGGATGTAGTTTCGTAGCTAGTAATAAACTATGCAGACTCATCTCCAGGTTTACAGCTGTAGATGAACGTCTCGCCTCGATACGCACTCAGAGCTAAATTTTGCAACATTAAACTTATATGTGTACACGCCCTGACAAATGTTAAAGATGAGATGGGGAAAGATAAATTCTATGAGCGATTAGAAAGCCTCTACGATCGCTACCCTAAGCACGACATTAAAATTGTCATCGGTGATTTCGAATTGGGAGAGAAGAAATCTTTCGCCCGACCATCGGTAAAGCCTTAGCCTACATGACACCACCAACAGCAATGGAGAAAGGCTAATCAACTTTGCTACGGGCAGAAACATGATCATAAGTAGTACCAAATTCCTACATCTCGAGATTCACAAGGCATCATGGCGCAGTGGCGACCAAAGTATCCGCACCCAAATGGATCATGTGGTGATTGATGCCAGGCACTCTACTAGCGTGCTTAATGTACGAGCGTAGAGAGGTCCTAACATCAAATCGGACGATCAACTTGTTCTAGCCAAGTTACGTACCATACTCCGCGAAGAGCACGCCAAGCGAGCTACCATACAATGAAAGCTAGATGTTGGTAGGTTAAACTCATAGCAGACCGCCGCTGCCTTCTTAGCAAGGGTCTCCCATTTACTCCGAGAGAATCCTCTGACCTCCGACTGGATAAACGATCAGTGGAAGCATATCTCAAACTCAGCTACGGCAGCTAAAGAGGTTATTGGCTAAACTAAACCTTGAAGGAAGACATGGTACGATGAGAAATGTCGCGTTGCTACTGCAGAGAAGAATATAGCACGACAACGAACTCTGCAGATGGGAGCAGCACGGGCTGTTTTTGAGCGATATAGAGAGAATCGGAGAGAGGTGAAATGAATGATAAGACGGAAGAAAAGAGAACTGGAAAGGCGTAAATGGAGGAGATTGAGATGATGGGTAGATGAAACGAGGCCCGATGATTTAAGCAACAAATCAAACGTCTGACTGAAGGTTATATGCACGGAACTTCGTTCTACAAAGATAAACAAGGAAACATGGTAACAGATATCCAGGAATATCTAAGGCTGTGGAAGAGCCACTTTTCTACCGTACTTGGAGGCGATGAAGGGAACAGTACCGCCGGTGGAGATGATGAATATCTGGGTCCTCCCACCAATGATGGGATCCCTGTGGACCCACCAGACTATTACGAGGACTTAGAAGTCATTCAAAGGCTTAAAAATAACAAAGTCGTGGACGCAGACGAATTACCCGCAGAGTTATTTAAGACCGCCGGCGAAGATTTGATTGGATGTATGCATCAACTCTTGTGAAAAATATGGACTGGTGAGCGTATGACGGATGACTGAAACGTAAGTGTCCTGTGCCCAGTTTTCAAGAAAGGAGATCCTGCAGTCTGCGCAAACTATCGCGGAATAAGTCTTTTTCCAATCGCATATAAAATCCTATTGTGTAATAGGCTGGAACCACAAGTAAGAAGTACAGTTGGACAGTACAAGTGTGGTTTCAGGCCGCAGAAGTCGACCATTGACCATATATTTATACTGCGCTAGATCCTGGAGAGGACCAAGGAAAGACAAATCGACACACACCATTTATTTGTCGACTTCAAAGCCGTATTCGACACGCCAATCAGATCACAGCCATTCAAAGCAATGACTATACTTCGTTTCCCTGCAAAAAAGCGTTGTCAAAGTCAGTAAAAATCTCTCCGACTCTTTTGACACCAAGAGACCTCAGACAGGGCGATGCGTTGTCGTGCGACTTTTTCAACGTCCTGATGGAGTACATTCTGAAACAATGCGACCAGAAGGGCAATATTTTCTACAAAGAAACTATGTGACGACATTGACATAATCGTCAAAAATGATCGGGCGTTCTCAGACATCGAAAAGGGTCTCAGTGAACGAGAACAAGATGAAGTACTTGCAGACAATCTGCACAACGCATACGGTCTTTGAGGACAGAGAACTTCAGCTTTGAGGTTGTAGAGAACTTCGACTACCTGGGCTCAGATGTAAACAGCGACAACACCAGTAAGGAAATTAAGCGATGAATCTCTTGCTAATAGTTGCAATTTTGGTCTCGGTAAGCAAATGCGAAAGAGAGTAGTGCCCAGAGAAACAAAAATTTGCTCTACAAAACGCTGATAATGCGTGTCCTGATGAATGGCTCATAAGCATGGGTCTTGACAGAATCGGATAAGTCGACGTTGGGCGTATTTGAGAGGAAGATTTTTCGAGAATCTTTGGTAGATGAAATTCGCAGGATCGGAATCCCGAACTGGTATCGTCTGGCACTGAATTACAACCGCTGCTGCCCAACCTTACGAATTGCCAAGGCCGACATTCGGCTGTAGCGCAATTTATGTATATATAGACAAAGTAATTTTTGCTTACCTCACTTAGGCATACAATTTCAATTAGGATTAAACTTAGAAAATGCACTCCTGTAAAACGACAAAATCAGACTTTTGCACTTTTTCCTTTTTACCACAGATATATTCACTCCAAATATCATCCAATGTCAAAACAATGGTGCCATGTCCATTTTTAAATATATCCCCCGTACAAACTTACCGCCCATTTTCGAACTTTTGTATGAAAATGGTTCTTATTAGGAATGTATTGACTCCAAACTTGGTAAACACTTTTAATATCATCCAATATTACCACTACGCAAATGCCCACACGTCGATTTGACGCGCAACATTTTCTTAAAAGAAACTATGCTGCTCGTGTATGCCGATGATATCGACATAATCGGCAAAAATCCACGTACGGTGAGCTGGGCTTTCAACGATATTGAAGAGAATTCCCGCAAGATGGGACTGGCGGTGAACGAAAGTAAGACGAAGTACTTAGTATCCTCTCACAAATCAATAACACGACCTAAAGATTCTGTGACTATGGGGAATTTCACCTTCGACGTTGTAGAAAACTTCGTCTACTTGGGCTCTCAAAAAAACAAGAGCAATAACACCAGCCTAGAAATTAAACGAAGAATTTCTCTGGCCAACCGATGTTACTTTGGTCTCGGTGGGCAAATGAGGAGTAGAGTTTTATCCAGAAAAACGAAAATCCAACTCTACAAGACGCTGATTATCCCAGTCCTGATGTATGGCGCAGAAACATGGGTCATGTCAGAGGCTGATAAATCGGCGTTGGGTACATTTGAGAGAAAAATTCTTCGTAAAATCCTTGGCCCTGTCAGAGTGGACAACGAGTACCGTATTCGCATGAATCACGAGCTGTACCAGCTATATAATGACATCGATATAGTCAGGCGCATCAGGTACAAACGATTGCACTGGGCTGGACACGTGCTTCGAATGAATGAAGACGCTCCGGCGAAAACGGTACATGACAAAAACGTGGACGAAATCAGAGGGGCACGACAGCGGGGAAGACCGCCGCTGCGTTGGAAGGATCAGGTTCTGGAGGACGTCCGGAAGATCGGGATCCAGAATTGGTATCGAGTGGCAAAGGAATATAACATCTGGGTTGATACCCTTCGTGCTGCCACAGGCTAACCATAAGCTGTAAAGGCAAAACATACATACAATATTAACACCAATGTGCCACACCCATTTTTAGGTATAGTTCCATACAAACGTACCGCAAATTTCAAAGTTTTTTTAATAACTTTTTTATACCCGTTGCACAAAGTGTAAACAGGTATATTTAGTTTGTCCGAAAGTTTGCAACGCATTAAAGGAGACATCGGAGACCCCATAAAATGTATATATTATTGATCAGCTCGAAGAGGCGAGTCAATTTGGCCATGTCCGTCTGTCTGTCCGTCTGTTTGTTGCTGCGCGATTTATTCGCTCAGTTTAAAAGATATTACACTGAAATATTAAACTTAAGCTTTTCTAGGTCCTGTGTACTTTCTATGTTAAAATCAATGTGTCACGCCCACTTTTAGGTAAATCCCTCATACAAAAGTACAACATTTTGTCAAGTCCTTATAAGAAAAAATGTATTAATAAAGCGAAGGGCTTCAAATGTGGTACAAATGCTTCTTATACCATGCCAAATCTTCAGTTTAACATTCGTTCAAATCAGACCGCGAATTTCTAAATTTTGAAGAATTTTTTTAATTTGATTACTATTTTAAAATTAAATTTAATACAAATGCTGCACACGAAGGTCTATCAACGTTAAATGATGTGTAACAGGTACATATATAGTATAAGCTTCGGTCCAACCTAAGTTAACTTTTTTTCTTGTTATACCTGTTACACTAGTGTAAACAGGTATATTCAGTTTGTCGGAAAGTTTGTAACGCATTAAAGGAAGCATTGTAGACCTTATAAAGTATATATATTCTTGATCACCTCGACGAGATGATTCGATGTAGCCATGTCCGTCTGTCTGTTTGTTGCTGCGCGATTTATTTGATGAATATATAAAGATATTGGGCTGAAATTTTTAACTTAAGCTTTTCTTGATGCTGTGTACTTTCTATGTTAAAATCAATGTGCCACGTCTACTTTTAGGTATAGCTCCCAAGCAAAAGTACAACATTTTGTCAAGTCCTTATAAGAAAAAAAGTAATTATTAAGCGATTGGCTTCAAATACGGTACATATGCTTCTTATACCATGCCAAATCATCAGTTTAAAATTGGTTCAAATCGGACCGCGAATTTCTAAATTTTTAAGAATATTTTAAATTTGTTTATTATTTTAAGATAAAATTTAATACAAATGCTGCACACAAAGATATGTAACAGGTATATAAACTTCGGTTCAACCGAAGTTAACTTTTTCTGATTTTTATTTGTTTCATTGTTTTAGTTGAAGCAAACGTTTTCGTTGCTTTTTTTTTTACAAAGTTTGGGTAAGCATAACATCTGTTGGTGCATTCCGTTATAAATTGTGTATTTGTTGTTGCATTTTTTAAACGACAGAGAATTTTTTTCTTTCTATTTTTTACTGTTATTTTGTAAAACTTTTTTTTTTTGTTTTTTGTTTTAAGCATAATAAATGCTATTCTTTTTCTCAAATAATTTCTGTAATACATTAAGGCTGCAAACACAGTGCGCGCTGAGATGAAGATGAAGACGAAGATGATAGCACAGGGTTGTATTTCGCCACACAACACTGCTTAAAATTTTCTGGGTAAAAGCTCTAAAGATACAACCCTATGCTTTCATCTTTGTCTCAGCGCGCACTACGTTAGCTGCCTAACTCTTAAGGTTCTTTGCCTCTTTTATTTTTTAATTTATTTTTGAAATGTTGTCAGCCTGGATGTCTTAAACCAGCATATGTTAAATGTGAAATATTGCTACGCAATGTTGTGTAGTCTTACTGGTCGCATTCTTGATGTAATTCAAGAAAATAAGGGACTGCGCTGAACTTGTTTCAATTGTATACCTACTGAACAGAAGATGCTAGAGGTTATGGCTCAAACTAAGTCATACTTTTCTGGTTTGAAAAGGATTTCAAGTCAATGTCTGAAAAATTTCAGTACCTTGAGAAGAAATTCAATAATATGAAATGTCTGAATTTCTCACTTAAACGGAAGAAGAGGAATTCTCCAACGTCAAAGCCGTTCGTGACGACTCCTGTCGTTGAAGACCCAGGTACTCCGATTTCGATCGTGGAGCCACCAACTTTTCGAACGCCTATGGTGTCATCTGAGTTAAACTCTAATATGCCAGTAATAGATGAATCATCGAATGTTCTTCAAAATTCTTCAGAGTGTATCATAACTGTTGATGATAATAATATTAATGCAAAATACTCCGGTCGAAAATATGATTGTAAGTCTTAATGTTGTTGCTCATCGGAAATCTATATTTATTTTCATCTGTCTTCAGCTACAACTGAGGATAATATTAATGCATATTTAACCTCTAAGATTGGTTCTTCATTGAATTTATCTATTGCCAAGTTCAACTTTAGCTATACTAGATCCATTTCGTCTTTTAAAGTGATCGTACCGGTATCTGTATTCGATCAAATTCTTTCTCCAAGTTTTTGGCCTGATGGTATCGTTATCGATGAATATGTGTATAAAAATAAACTGACAAAAAGGCTGTTGAGTTGCCGACTGTATCTGCTTTAACCAAAAACCTAAGTACGCATTCTTTTCTCATTCACTATCAAAACGTGAGAGGGTTAAGAACTAAACTTAGTAATTTGTAGCTGATGTCATTGTTTTTACTGAAACGTAGCTTCAGCCTACATTTTTAATTCGGAATTACTGTGTACTAATTTTACTTCATATAGGAAGGATCGTACACTTCGTTCTGGCGGAGGCGTTATGATATCGGCTAAGTCGTCTCTCTTGGTTGAACAAGTCAATGTTTTAGATATGTTTATTGAGTTTATATGTATTTAAATTTGTCTTGGCAAGTGTGACATATATGACTTTTTTATATATCGCTTCATCGTCAGATATAAGCGTTAACTTACAGCACGCGCATGCTAATTTTTGTATAGCTTAGCTTTTAAATGACAACGATCAGATTATTGTCATGGGTGACTTTAATTTACCCAACATAAAGTGGATTAAGTTAGATGATTCTTCAATACTATTAAGATAGAATAACCATGAGTTTTTTGATTATCTGCTTGATTTGTCGAGGAAACAGTATAACAATATTTTCAACAGTTTAAACCTACTTTTCGATCTTGTTTTTGTTGGAATCCCAGTAGAATCCCCTCCTTACATCCCTCCTTACTTTGCAAATATCTTTTTAACTTGATTCTGTTCACCGTCCGCGTGGCAATGGTCACTCTGTTTGTCGTATGAGATGTTTTAAAAAACTAACTTTGCTAAATTGAACCAATTATTATTTAGTAATGATTGGTCAATTGTCAAGGACTGCTCTGATATTGAGATTGAATTGAACTATTTGAACTATTTTTTATAAATGTGTTCCGCTTGTTAATGTGTCTAATACAGTTGGGTTACCTTGGTTCTCTCGTAATCTAAGATTAAAAAATATAATATCACATCTTTTTAAAAAATATATACGTTCTGGGTCTTCTATTGATTTTTCTATTTATTCTGTTGCTTGCTCCAATTTTAATTCGGCTAAAAGGCAATGTTACGCAAACAACTTGCAAAAAGTTAAACTGAAAATTCACAGTGATTCTAAAAGTTTTCTTTAAATTTGTTGATGTTAAACGTAAAAATTTATTATAACCCTTAAATTTATTTTATGAAAAATCCGTTGCATCCTCTGATTCTCAGGTATCGGATTTGTTTGCTTCTTTTTTCAACCTACCTATACTTCTTTTTCTTCTAACTCTAATTCTTCTTACTTCTACAATGTTCCATCTTATGATTTTATGTCTTCTCCAGTAATTTGCATGTCTGAGTTGCTACAAAGCCTCCACCCTATTAAATTCTCTTTTCTATCTGGGCCTGATAATATACCAAGTTGTTTACTAAAACGGTGCGCTGAACTTGTCTGTTAAACAATGTAAATTTAAGAAACTCTGGAAAGAATTTTATATTATTCCTTTGCACAAAAGGTAACAAATCCGATGTTTCGAATTATAGAGGTATCGCTAAATTGAGTGCTATTCCGAAGTTATTTGAAAAGATTATTTTTGATCAGTTGCAACGTTTATTGCTGTCAATAATTACCCCTCATCAACACGGTTTTGTAAAAACAAATCAATATGTACGAATTTTCTTGAATTTTTTTTTATTGTAAATAAGGGTTTTGTATCTGGTAACCAGTCTGACGTTATATATATTGATTTTAGCAAGGCATTTGACAGTGTATGTCATAAGCGGCTAATCTTTAAATTAAAGACTTTGGGTGTTCCGACAATTTTGGTTAACTTGCTTCACTCATATCTTAGGATGAACACAAAGAGTATTATTCAATAATTGCTTGTCTAGTAGAATAAATGTTTCTTCTGGTGTTCCTCAAGGAAGTCATCTTGGGCCATTAGTTTTTGTTGTTTTCATAAACGATCTTTCATTGGTCATCGAAAATGCTCATATACATAACATATGTATGCGGACGATGTTAAATTATGTTTATCCCATTCAAATGCTGCTTAGCATAGTCTACTGCAATCAGATTTGAACGCGTTGCATAGCTGGTGCGTCGCTAAATTTCTTAATCTAAATTTTTCTAAATATAAGTGAATCTTCTTCCATCGTAAAAAATTTTATTGACATACTCTCTACACAATCTTATAAGAGAGGTTGGTTTTTGTGATTTCTGTTCTATGTACAATAAATTTTCTAACCTTTTCTCTTTCAATTCTTCCTTAACTTCTATTAAAAGATCTATTCTCAATGCTGAACATTAAATACTGTAATTTAATTTTATTTAAAATGCGTTTTTTTTTCGAGTCGGGAAACAGTCGGTCAACCTGGCGCCCTATCAAAAATTCTCAAACGGGCCTGGGTGGACGTTCTTCCTTTTCTCTATTAGTATTTAAGCTGTCTTTATGTTTAAGATTGGTTTTAGCAACTGTTTTTTTAATGTAGTTGCGTTACATAATAATAATAATATCCAGGAAATGCGACGGACAGGTCACGGTTGCATAAACTTATCAACCTGTGTTATGATAAGAAACACATATTTGGATGTGGCTTCGTGGTTAGTTATAAACTATATGGACTCGTCGCGAGCCAGCTCCTACATAACCGGGGGACTAACATGTCGTAGGCATTGCTACAGATGCCGTAACGGTTCTCTGTAGGAGAAGTGCGACTATTACCTCCATCGCGGTGGTAAAATAGTCTGCCTGGCTAAAATATTCGTGCGGGGACATGTGCTGATGTTTGGGTGACCATGACCACTTCAGTGTATCTCGAGGCGCTCATGATCATCCTGATGACAACACATGTCCTTTCCTCCCATGGGGCCGAATCAAGATATGACGTGAACCGTGTCGATGATCAACCTGGCTGGAGGCCCCCAAATAGCCCAGTCGCTAACGGTACCTCCTCGACACCGGGTCGCCTCAAGGAGTATAAAGACCTTACCTGCACATAGCGGATCTCTGTGCAGGCGGACCGTTTGTTCTCCGCAAAAGATAATCATATATAGATAATAAGAAAAACAAAAACCTAAAACTGCCGCGGGACTGCTCCGCGTCACAGGCTGCAAGTCATCTTGAGCAAGAGAGACTGGACGATGTCCGTCGGCAGAAAGCACTTGCGCAAGCAGCGAAAGTCCCAGGCCAAGTACTGAGGACACGCTCGTCCATCGAGGCGTTCAACGGCAGGCAGATCGTACGAAGACCAGGCGGCAGCCAGGTAACCCATCTTACTACTCGAGAGGGAAATACGGCCTCATCCAAGAGGCCCTTCCTCCCACCACTTGGAGCACACTCACCGGAGAGAACATTCCCTCGACGGAAATTATCCCACGTGTTCCTTCCTAGGTGCGCAAGCTGGAAGGTTGAAATGCTTTTGAATCTAATAGAAGCAATGAATGGCCTCAACACGGAAGGAGGGGCAATAGCCAACTCCTAAATATAAGAGTTGACGACGAGTCGAGCAAACCCTTGTCGAGAACGGACTTAAGATCCGATTCCGGTACGGCTTTGTCTCCGTTCACCTGAAGCGCAAACGACAGGATGCGGAAGAAGAAGCAGTAACACCAGAAGGTGCACCATCGCAGACAGCGGCCGAAGATGAGGTAGAGGAAGGTATCTCCCCTAAAATGCCGGAATCTACACCTGAAGACACGGAGTATAAGGTGGAACGACAAACCTCCCGATGTCAGTGAACTCGGACGTCATATTGGTTGAGGATGAGGGTGCCGAGCTCTTTCTTTCTCCCGACAATCGGTAAAGCCTTAGCCTACATGACACCACCAACAGCAATGAAGAAAGGCTAATCGACTTTGCTGCGGGCAGAAACATGATCATAAGTAGTACCAAATTCCTACATCTCGAGATTCACAAGGCATCATGGCGCAGTGGCGACCAAAGTATCCGCACCCAAATGGATCATGTGGTGATTGATGCCAGACACTCTACTAGCGTGCTTAATGTACGAGCGTACAGAGGCCCTAACATCGAATCGGACGATCAACTTGTTCTAGCCAAGTTACGTACCATACTCAGCGAAGCGCACGCCAAGCGAGCTACCATACAATGAAAGCTAGATGGTGGTAGGTTAAACTCATAGCAGACCGCCGCTGCCTTCTTAGTTAGGGTCTCCCATCTACTCCGAGAGAATCCTCCGACCTCCGACTGGATAAACGATCAGTGGAAGGATATCTCAAACTCAGCTACGGCAGCTAGAGAGGTTATTGGCTAAACTAAACCTTGAAGGAAGACATGGTACGATGAAAAACGACGCATTGCTACTGCAGAGAAGAATATAGCACGACAACGAACTCTGCAGATGGGAGCAGCACGGGCTGTTTTTGAGCGATATAGAGAGAATCGGAGAGAGGAGAAACGCCTGATCAGAGGGAAGGCCCGATGATTTTACCAAAAAATCAAACGTATGACCGAAGGTTATATGCACGGAACTTCGTTCTACAAGGATAAACAAGGAAACATGGTAACAGATGTCCAGGAATATCTAAGGCTATGGAAGGAGCCACTTTTCTACCGTACTTGGAGGCGATGACGGGAACAGTACCGCCGGTGGAGATGATGAATATCTGGGTCCTCCGACCAATGATGGGATCCCTGTGGACCCACCAGACTATTACGAGGTCTTAGAAGTCATTCAAAGGCTTTAAAATAACAAAGTCGTGGGCGCAGGCGAATTACCCGCAGAGTTATTTAAGACCGCCGGCGAAGATTTTGATTGGATGTATGCATCAACTCGTATGAAATATATGGACTGGTGAGCGTATGACGGATGACTGGAACCTAAGTGTCCTGTGCCCAGTTTTCAAGAAAGGAGATCCTGCAGTCTGCGCAAACTATCGCGGAATAAGTCTTTTTCCAATCGCATATAAAAATCCTATTGTGTAATAGGCTGGAACCACAAGTAAGAAGTACAGTTGGACAGTACAAGTGTGGTTTCAGGCCGCAGAAGTCGACCATTGACCATATATTTTACACTGCGCTAGATCCTGGAGAGGACCAAGGAAAGACAAATCGACACACACCATTTATTTGTCGACTTCAAAGCCGTATTCGACACGCCAATCAGATCACAGCCATTCAAAGCAATGACTATACTTCGTTTCCCTGCAAAAAGCGTTGTCAAAGTCAGTAAAAATCTCTCCGACTCTTTTGACACCAAGAGAGACCTCAGACAGGGCGATGCGTTGTCGTGCGACTTTTTCAACGTCCTGATGGAGTACATTCTGAAACAATGCGACCAGAAGGGCAATATTTTCTACAAAGAAACTATGCGACGACATTGACATAATCGACAAAAATGATCGGGCGTTCTCAGACATCGAAAAGGGTCTTTCTTTCTTCCTTAATTCTTAAAACGTTGGAACGTCTGATCGACGTCTTACAGTTCATTGAATCACGCTTCCCTTGCATAAAATCAGTTCGCCTATATGAAGGGGAAATTTACGGTAGGCACTCTTCACACCCTGGTCGGTAGCATTAAGAGGGCCTTCCAATATAAGGAAATAGCTTTGTGCGCCTTCCTTGATGTGGACGGTGCTTTAGATAACTCTGGCTTCGGTTCCATCATTCGCGTTGGTCGAATCAATACTCAATCAACGCGATATATCGTCCTCTCTGGTGGTCTCCTCTGGCTGTCCTCAAGGGGGCGTTCTCTCCTCTCTGCTTTGGTTACTTGTAATAGATGATCTCCTAACTGAGCTTAGCTCGTTTGGTAATAAATGTCATCGGTTACGCAGACGACCTTGTTATCATGGTCTCGGGTAAATTTGGGCGTATGATCTATGAGGTAATGTACTCGGCTCTTCAAGTTTTAACAAACTGGTGTTCTTAAAAGGGGCTTGGCTTTAATCCTCAGAAAGCAGCTCTGGTCCCTTTCTCCAGACGGTACAAACTTGACATTGGCCCAGTTTATATTAACTCCTCTGTCTTGAGTCATCCGACGAGGTCAAGTATCTAGGGCTAATCGTGGATAAACGATTTAATTTGAATTCCCACATTAAGACTGCCATCAATAAGGCCACCTTTGCTTTGTGGTCCTGTAGGCGTCTTTTGGGAGAAACTGGGGTTTAATACCCAAAATTCTCTACTGGATCTATGGTTAGACCCATCTTCATTTATGCCTCCTTCATTTGATGTCCAAAGTGGATGCAAGTCAACAGCCGCTTTGGAAGCCCTTAGAATCCAAGCGCTGAACAGTGATGTACTTCTTAACTTTGGTCATTCAAACATCCTAAAATTCATTCCTGACATCGAGATCTGCAAGATAACAGATTATATGACAACGGTTTTTCGCTTTGGCAGACGCTTTTCGTTCCTTCTTCCCAGTCGGTCAGATTGGACGAGTGGAGACCTTGGTTTCGAACCATCATTTCACTTAATATAGGCAGTGTAAGTATTTTTGGACGTTGATTTCATACAATACCAACCACTGTGCAGTGCAGCCGATTTAGATTTTGTTTCTCTTTCGCAATCATCCTTTTGAAACTGTATAGAAATTTAAAACAGCACATCATGCGTATGTGCGAAAGAAGAAGAAAACTAAATCGGCATCACTGCACAGTGGTGGGTATTGTATGAAATCAGCGTCCAAAAATACTTCCACTGCCTATATTAAAGTGATATTTGTATCTTAGCTTTTTAAATTTATAATCAATAATAAACAATAATATTTACATAAAAAACCGCTTAAATTATGCTAAACGAGAAATAAACTATTCTCGAAATTGTGATTGTCCTATTT
>JAEIFJ010001344.1:0-20795 GCA_018903435.1 Leucophenga varia | reverse complement strand
GGAGTGGATATATGCATAAATAATAACTATTTTCATACAAAAATCGAAAAAGTTGTAAGTTTGTATGAGGGCTATAATTTAAAAATGCGCGTGGCCCTTCTTCATATTCAAACTTGACCTGGTAATTGCCGAGAAAAGCTTAAGCTTAAAATTTTATCTAACAGTCTCTTGTTGTCTCCGAGTAAACGCATTGAAACAAACAGACCAACAGACAGACGAACATGGCTAGATCGACTCGTCTCATCGAGCTGATTAAGAAATATATATACTTTGCGGGGTCGTTTCCTTTAATGGGGTTACAAACTTTCAGACAACTGAATATACCCATCACACTATGTGGCGGGTACACAAATTTCAAAATTAATAAAAAGTTAACTTTTTTAAGGATTGGTTCTGGGTTTTCTAGATCTTGCTTGGTAATTAAAGGTTCAAGCTTTAATTTAAGCCCAATTGGAAATTTTATCGTACCAGTATCAGGTTCAAATGCGATATATGATAAAAACAGTGAAAAATAAGTGTTTTTGAATTTTATAAAATATTTGTCTCAAAATCTTGTCATGCTGGGAACTTTTTAAGGCCAGATTCGTAATCAACGATTAAAAATTTATAAGCTAAGCCTAGTCCGAAGCTTGTACCATTGACCTGTATGATTATGTATTACCCATTAAAAAGACATTAGTCTAAGAAAAATACATCTTTCGATCCGAATAGTTTTCTATGGGTGACACTGTTAGATATATTTATACATATTCAGATAAATTCACACACACATTTATTTACCTTTTCAAATGAATTTACAAACGATTGTATTTCTTAGATAAATACAACTTTATTGCATTATAATTGAATACATGTCGCTAATAAATGATATACAATTTAATTTACTCGACATGCAATGTTGCTGCCAAACACGAGATACTTCATATTTAGACAAGATACAATCGCGACAACTGTTTATGGTTCTAGATACTTTTATTTAGATCTGCTGATACTTGTCTCGTGCATGATTTGAAAGTGATTAAAAAATGTTGAAATATAAAATTTCTTGTTATAAAAATTATACAAAAAAAAAAAATGATAATGTACATGGTTCTGGATAAACTAAAGCTTATAAAGGAACATAAAATTAATTCGAATTTTTATATCTAAAAGTGGTAGGTCAGGTTTAGATGTTTAATAAAAATTTATTGTTAGCTACTTATGCGACTGGTGTGCTTTTAAATATTTTACTTATTAAATTTCAAATCATACAAATAAACTCGTTACCAACCTTCACCTATTTTGTGTACATAAATATAAATTGTAGAACTAAAAAGTATCTTTTCTTAGATTATTACATGACACCTTAAAGTGAAAATAAAGCAAAACAAAATGTTAAGATTTCGCCTAATCTAAACACAATAAACGCGAAATTATTTCATTTGTGTACATTTTTAGTTACACTACGAGGGCTATTGTCAGTTTAACGACACACAAAAAGCATGGAGATAGAAATATTTTATTGTATTATACATCTATATCTACTATACATCTCTAGTATACATCTACATCTCTAAAATGCTCTATTTGCTTGCACAAAACTGTCGAATGTTGTGCTTGATTCGAGTTTTATCATTATTATCACATTTCACGCAGTTGAATTTCACGTTTAAAATTGCAAATGTGCAAATTGTTTTTTTGTTTATTATTTTTTTTTATCGAAACGACATATTTAAACGAGTATTTGACGTATCGTTCCATTTTAGCAGGCATTTTTTATTAGAATATTTTTTTTTGTTTTATTATTTCGCATGTTGCATTCACATATTTTTGACTTTGCTTCAATATTTTTGTCAGATCTACTAGATTCATAATATATATTTAATAATTTGCTACGCTTCAGTTAGCCTTGTTAAAGTGTATCTAGCAGATCACGTGCGGAATCTAAAGAAAGTTGTTTTAGTAGTGAGTTAACGTAATTTTTTTTAATGACCCTGTAACAATGTTGGAATGATTTTTGTGCTCTGAATACGAATCTAGTCTCAAACCACCCATCACGTGTTTTCGGGAAAAGACGTTCATGTTTTTGACGTGGTACATACCTTATTAACACTAATTGAAGAAGCATCTTTGCTCTTTGAAATGAGACCTATTCAACTTAGTCACCAGCGACGTTACAGCATGGATGATGCTAATGTGTGAGAATGCATAAGAACAGTGTTCAGTTGATCAGTTGATGTCCACTGTCGTATATTAATAAATCTGTATGAGTGGAACTTTGGTTTAATATTCACAAACATTTTCATTCCTGACCACAAAGGCAATAGCACACAAGTCCTCATAATTCAGAGATTGTACTACCACGGATATCATCAAATACATGGTCTTCCGAACGTAGTAACGGTCCCTTTTTAATAGGGATAGTTAAATAAAATAGTACATCAAAATTGTCAAACTTTACGGTGCTAATGTCAAATTTGTTCTGTCAACACTTTAAGTCCGCACGTTCTTGTAGCTTTCATTCAGGAAGTTTACGTTCTTATACCCTGTACTCAAGGGCTAAAAGGGTATACAAATTAAGTATGTGCAAATGTAAGTAACAGGCAGAAGGGGGCATGGTATAAATACATTTTGAAAAAATAAATATACTTTTGTACCGTTATGGTGCAGGGTATAGAAACGTTTTAGAAGTTTATAAGCGATTTTTAACAAGAAAAACGCTAAAGTCGGGTATGCTCGACTCCAAGAAACCTTGTACCCATTTTTTATACCCGCTAAAGGAGGCTTCGGAGACCCCATAAAGTATATATATTATTGATCAGCTCGACGAGACGAATCGATTTAGCCATGTCCATCTGTCTGTCTGTCCGTCCGTCTGTTGCGATGCGTTGTACTCAGAATGTTTTTAAGATATTGGCATGAAATTTGAAACTTAAGCTTTTTGTGCTCCTAGCCAGTTTGAATGTCAGAACCAAGGAGCCACGCCCATTTTTACATATAGCCCCCATAGAAACATACCTTTTTTTCTGTTTTTTGTATGAAAATAGTTATTATTTATGAATGTTTTTAATACAAATTAAGTAAAAGCACTTCTAATGGCATTCAATATCAAAAGAAAGGTGCCACGCCCATTTTTTTGATATGGCCCCAAAACAAACCTAGCTCCCTTTTTTTCAGATTCTGTATGGCAATAGTTCTTGTTTATGGATATATTAACTCCGATCTGTGTAAAATCACTTTTACTGTTGTCCTATAAATATGCTACCGATATGACAATGATCTGGCCACTATAACATATAGACCCCATACAAATTCACCTTCCCAAGATAATCGTTTTCATACGACAGATGTCAGGACGGTCGGACAGACATTGCTTTATCGACTCGCCTTATGAAGAATATATATACTTTATAGGGTCTATCTAGCCTCCTTCTGTCTATTACATACATTTCACAAACTTAATCTACCCCTTTCCTTTTGGTTACAGGCTATAAAAAGCATGCTATATAAATAAAAAAAATATAATAAGAAAGCCAGCTATTGACTTACAGCTGACTTATCTACGTAATAAAGTATCTGGTTTACGTAAATGTTTTGTCATCTCTCCATGTCAATTAAACACGTGAAATCTTTAAAGTAATCATTGCAATTATTGTTGATAAGAATAGATATCTGCTGTCGATGATAAGTCATCTTGTTTAGTTATTTATTTAGTTCAACTTATTCAAAAATAGCGACTTAAAATATAAACAATAATAAAAAAAATTAAAAAAATTGTATGCTAAAAACAGTTGTGTGTCAGATGGTGATGCGGAATATAAATAATCAGGGGTGACACCAAAACATTGAACCTTACTGTGACCATGGCAAACTGTACAAAAATTTATAATAGTGCGTGCGAAGGAAAGAAAAAAAGCTAAAAAGCTATTTTTTTATATTTATTTATTTTAAAAAAGTTATATATGATAAATAAAATTTTTAACTAATTTGTTTTTTTTTTTTTTGACATCATAAATAAATTTCATTTGGTTTATATATAAAAAAAAATTAAATAATAAGCTAAACACACCAAATTGATTAAAGTAAAGCTATAAAGAATTTATCTAGAAAAGATATTTATAGAAAAATAGATTTTAGGAAAAAAAGATACATTCTCGACTTTTTTTTGCTGCTAAAATTATCTTAAGATGCGCCTATCACTATGAGAAGCGTTTTGAGCTTGTGCTGCTGCTGCTGCGCAATGAACTTGTCGAGGTTATGCTCGATTTAATAGTTTTTTTGTTGTTGAGCTGCTGCTACTGCTGCTGGTGGCACTGTTTTCAACGTCAACGCTTTTATTGGACGTGTTATTGTTGTTAATTGTTGTTGTATTATTATTGTTGTTATTGTTTGCATTGGCCAGAAGCAAAGCACGTCGCGGTGGCATACGTTCATTGACTGCATCCAATCCTTTGGCTTCGGCAAATGATTTAATTTCATTAGCAGCGTTGAGTCCTTGCAGTGCTGTGTCAAATTAAAAAAAAAATATTATACTTTCTTGAAGTCGTAAAGACGTAAATCTTACCATTTCGCAATGAATCACGCCCACCGGATAGTGCTCCCACTGGCAATGCTCCTGTCGGCGTTAGACCCTTCAGTTGCAACACTGACTCGGATTCTTCTCTGTTATAAGTATTCAAAAATAATTATGTGCTAATAATACCCAAATTTTTTTTTCAGTTACCTTAAAATAGAGAAAACGCGCGACATTTTGCCAATAGCTCGTATTTTATTGCGTATGATTTCCTTGCGCAATGCTGACATTGATGCAGCTGTAAGTTTTATTGTTAAGAATTAATAAAAATCGTACATTAAAGTTGATTGAACTGATTATTATCAATCAATCGTCATCAATATAACAAAATGCTGTATTTCATTCATTAAAGCTTAATTAACATTAACCATTCTGTAGACTTAACAGTCTGTTAAAATAAAGCATGAGCTGCTGTTGCTGCTGCTGTTAAGTAGCTGTAAATACATAAAGCTTTTTTGCAAAATGCTGTCTAAGAAGCTTTAAATAAATAACAGGGTGCGCGTTTTTTTTTTTTTTTCAAAGTTGAGCCATTTTCATCTTACCTGGTTTACTCTATTATTATTATTATTATTCGTGTTCATTGGTACTAGCACGATTTTCTTGCGTAGTTCTGTTTTTTGTTTGTTTTGTTTTGGATTTTTTAATGTAGAAAAATATATTTTTGATTAGTGGAATTAATGTTATTTGTCGATTTAAAAGTGTGCCAAAATATTTAATATTTTGTTTTTTTTTATTTTTTTATCTACATTTTGTTTGCTTAACTGCTTTTAAATGTATTTTAATATATATTTTTCTTACTCAATATTAAACGACACTCATATGTACATCTAAAGCAATACAACACATAGACGAAATAATATTAAATATTAAAAAAAATAAATAAATAAATTAAAGGACTTCATGAACATTTTATATTGCCAACACATTGGAATTGTGAATAAACTATCTCAACTGGACTATCAGCTTAACCAAATACATATATACTGCAGATTTGGCTTGATATAAAAATTGTTTAAAAATAATTTGTAAAAATAAAAACTTCATAATGGTTTGTGGGTTTATATCAGTTAAAATATCCGAGTCCTGAAGCAATTATGCAAGGTACAGTATACTACCACTATCTCTTTCTATTATGCTGTCATATTTTTTTGGTGAGTTTTGTTAAGTTTGAAAGAAAACTGTGGTAAAAGAGTATAGAAAATATGTTTGTCTCACTCCATGATGCAATTATACCAAATAAACTACTCTGGAATTATATTTTATCTTAACACGTCGGAAGAGAATAGTACGAGAAATTTTGCGAATGAGATAGTAAGCCAACATTATATTTTCTGTTCTTTTGCTTCGGTTGCTTTGGTTCTTTTAAAAAAACATTTATTGTTTAATTAAAAACATTCATATAACGAACTTCACCATAACATGCATACTCAACTAAATTTGTTACCAAATTAGAATGAGTCAATGACGGAATACGTCACAGGATATAATTGCATCTTGATCTCACTCTTGCCGTATACGAAGCTGGAGAACAAAACTTTCTATGTTAAATTTTTGTATCATGCAGCACGTAGTATAATCGCATAGTGAGCTTAATTTTAACATTTCAGCACAATATCTTAAAAACTGATGAAATAATTCGGTCAGTACCAAACAGACATACATACTCGTAATATCAGACGTGCTCTATTTTTCCAAATTCACAAAAAGTTAAGCGTCTTACATTTTGAAAAAAAAAAAAAACTTTTTCTTTACACTACAATTTTTGAAGTTTCTGGGTTCTCATGGATCTATTTCCATGTATTTGGGTCGTGAATGCCAAAAATTGCCATGAAAAATGTTTTTTAGGGATCGTTTTCGAGATATCTTTAAAAAGTTTGTTTTTGGGACTTTTAAAACAAAAAAATATGGCATTTTTCATGCTTATTTGAATTTTGTTCATTTTAAATTCCATTTTTTTTGGTAGAAAAAATTTAAAATAAATTATTTTTTAAAATTTCTAAATTAGGGATATTTCATTACAAAAACATAAAGCCTAAGGCTCTACAAATCGAACTTAAATTGTGAAAGTTATAAGTAAAATCGTACAAATTTATTTGTTTTTAGTTAAAATAAAAAAAAATATTTTTTGTTATTTTTGGATTTTCACGATTCTAGCTAAAAGTGCGACATTTTTTTATAAAATTTTTATATTTTTATTTTTTATGGGGGTACCCCATTATATAAATCAAACCAAAATTCATGGGAATGGACCTATGAGAACCCAGAATCTTCTATGCTGTAATCTAGTGTAATCGTTATTTAAAAAAAATGAGGATTTAATATGTTAAACGCATAATTTTTGTAATTTTGAAGATCAGACCACGTTCGTATGTGAGACGGGTATAAAAAATTGTCCTCGTAATATAATTCTGATACAGCGCCTAAAGATTAAACATCTCACCACATCATTCTTTATGTTTTTTTTAGGGTCATCTTTTAAAGATCTGTTAAACTTTTAAGAGCCAATCTCAGCATGACTTGTTTAACACTGGTTATGCTCTAACTAAAATTATGTTGACATGTGAATAACACTCTGTTTAAATTTAGCAAGACATTCTGAAATTGGAATTGATTGACAATATATGCTACGTCTTAAAGAGTTATAGACCTAAGCAGCTAAAAAAGGGATTTGTCATATAAAATTTTTGAAGAAAAAAAAACCCATTGGTAAAGTCATATGACAACGCTAATTAAATCAATCACATGTGCGCTCAAACGAGGCACAATTATTTCGATGATTTTTTTTCTTTCGCTATTTTAGATTATTAAAACATTTTTTGTTGTTGTTGTTTTTGTTGGTTTTATAGCTATAAACTATGTAAATCAAAATACATTAATTATGACACATATGGCTGTACGTTTTCAATGTTTATATGTATGTGTACATATATACACACACATACAATATATACTAATGCTCACCTTCTTCTAGTTCATCATCTGGGCCCGATACCAATTCATCGTCAGAGCAAATATTTAAAATATTTACCAACATTTCGGTAACCTAAATTTAGATAAAATTAAAAATTTATTTATTAATTATTTTTTTTTTTTTAATAATTTCTTTTAATTTTTATATGAAATAGTAAGTGTGAGCGGGGTAAAAAAATATTTAAACGAACGAAAAAAATACCTTTTCACCAACGAATGGCAATGACCACGTAAAGACGTCCATGAAATTTGGCAGCCAATATGGATGCGGCGAACAATTAAATTGTCGTATATTCATAACGTTATTCTCATACTTAAGTACAGCTGCCTTTTGTCAAATGACATTTATTTTGGATTGCGTTTCGTAAGAGTTATTTGGGATGTGTTGTGTTGTGGATTTCGATGGCGTCGATCGAAAACGAAAAGAGCAATGTGTAAAAATAATTTCAATAATAAAAGAACAAAAAAATCTACGTAAATGCAGCATATACGAGTATAACAGTGCCAAAATAAACAAAATTTACAATATGGCAATACAAATACATATGTGTATGTATAGTATACTCGTTTATGTAAAAAAAAAAAAAAAAATAATTTGATGTATCTTTGTATGTATAGAACTAGCCTTACCTTGTTATTGTAAACATCCAAATAATTAGGCGCCGAGAATATTGTAATGAGCGAGGGAAACCCGGTTATTTGATTTTTGCAGTACATGCGATAACTGCAAGCAAAGAAAATAGAAAAACAAATAAATAAATCTAAATCTTTTCAAATAATAATTTTATAATTATGAATTTTAATTTGAAATTAATAGATTACATACCCAGCATCCTGCGCCTCGGGCACGTACTATGGAAAGCAGATTATTTTTTTGCAAAAATTCACAACATGCTGAATAGCTGCAAAAGAATTGATATAAATTAGCATGAATAATATAGATGCATGGCAATACTTGTGAAACTTGGAAATGCTCAACCAAAGACAAAACTGATTACCAGAAAAAATTGGAAACAAAAAGAAAAAAAAAAATTAAATGAAGTTTTTTTTTTTGAAAAACTGTTGAACCGAATATCAAAAGCCTTTCAGACGAATCTTTAAAAGTTTACATATAATTGCCAGTGTAGTTGGTAATTTTTCGCAAAGGGATTGGATGGGGTCAATGGTCCGATTCAGACCAAGTACAGGCACTATGTTCTGTAAAAAAATGTTATTGAAAAATGTTGAGTTATTATATGGAGACTATCTGCCTAGTGACCCTATATTATTCAAATTGGTGTGAAAGTTGGGTTTTTATACTTGGTGTAGTCACTGTCATGAAAAGCTTTAATTACTTTATGTACGATCATCAGTGAGGTAGATTATATTCCGCAGAGGGTTTGGGTGGGGACAATTCAATAAGACGCATATATGTAAAAATTTAAGCTAAAAATGCATATAAAACAATCATATTCTTGAAAAAATTAAAGTTGGGTTTGTACGGGGTCTATATGTATGTATGTTATAGTGGCCGGATCCTTGTCATACCAGTAGCATATTCATAGGATGATAGTAGAAGTGATTTTTTACCCAGATTGGAGTGAATATATTCAAATAAAAGAAATGTTTTCATGTTAAAACCTCGGCATAAATGGGCGGTAGGGTGTATGGGGGCTAAGCCTAAAAATGGGCGTAGCACCTTGGTCCTAGGTTGCCTAGGATCAAAAAGCTTAAGTTTAAAATTTCAGGTCAATATCTTTACAACTTTCCAAACAAAAAAAAAAAAAAAACGCAATGCAACAGACAGATGGACGGACAGACAGTAGGACATGGCTATATCAATTCGTCTCGTCGAGCTGATCAATAATATATAGAACTTTATGGATCTCCTTTAATGCGTTACAAACTTTCCGACAAACGGGTATAAAAATGTAGCTCAAAATATTTAAAATTGATCAAATGAAACCTATAGAAATAAATAGACGGACAGAGAGATGTACAGTTGCGGTCATTAGAAATGTTTATTTTAATTTCGAGGTTAGAGTATTTAGATTTTGATTAAATTTGGTCAATGGATCATATCGCAGGTTCGAGGAGAACGGATACAGTTCAAAAACGAAAAGAAATTGCACAATGCTTTCTTCACAAAAACGATAGTCAAAACATTCATTATTTCCCATTAAGAGACGCCAATGTACTCGTATTATCTCATTTCGCTTTTGAGCTGTATCCGTTCTCCTCGAACCTGCTAAATGACCATTTTAAATAAATTGTCACTACCACGCATTTGAAATCTAAGAAATTCTGAAAAATGAAGGAATCTAATAGTCAGAAAGTGATGTGCTTCATTCAGTATGTTCTACATTAGACGGATCAGCCGAAAAAGATTTTTATTGGCTGGTTTCTCAACACATCGAACTTTTGCTGATTTCGATTGACGAAATTTTCCGATTTATTTTCAGCACTGCAGGTAAATGTTAAATTTTAGTCGCTCCAATTGTGCAGTTGTCAAAAGAATAAGACGCAATGGACTAATGGCAACATTCTTATAACTTTAAATTTTAAATAGGTACTTTATAGCAAAGATAAATTTCTCCATTACAGGCTTACCTGAAAAAATATGAACAGCCTCGCACTGAATTATGTGAGAAAAAATCATTATTCTTCTCATTTCAAAATCCTCCAAAGGATCGGACCATAATAGATCACACATGGGACCAAAAGCAGGTGGCTCACGGAATCTATTTAGCTATAAAAATGAAAGCAATCAAACAATTTGTATTTTATTAGATAACTTTTTTTTTTTTTAATAGCTCATTACACTTTAAGGTGAACATTAGTCTTCTAAAAATTTTTTTATTGTCAGCTATTTAAATGTAATTACCTTCTTAATGTCATCGAGTGTGAAAATTTCTGGCGAGAGACCACCATGTATACAAAGAAATTGTTGATTTAATAAGGCTGCCAATGGAAGACAGTCAAACGCTTCCATGCAGGCATCATAGATGCTCTCCGAGTATTTTATGATGCCTATAAGCATAAAAAATAATTTATATTTTCATTTCAGCAAAACAATTAAATGACAAACATTTGACTTACATTCTTGCTTAAATGTAAAATATTCGGTCAGATGTCGACACTCATGATTGCCACGCAGTAAAGAAAGTGTTGTAGGATAGCAAATTTTTAGCGACCATAAATATAGCACACACTGTAAAAAAGATTTAAGAGATTTTTAATTAATTTATTATAAATTTCGATTGATTTTGTATGTATAATCGATTCACCTCTATACTAAAATAGCCTCTGTCTACATAGTCACCCAGAAATAGATATCTCGTTGTCGCTGGTGGTCCACCTACTTCAAATAGTTTGACTAGATCAAAGAACTGTCCATGTATATCACCACAAGCTGTTATCGGTGCTTCCACATCAATCATATTTTTCTCCTCACGCAGCAAATCAGCGCCTTCGGTAATAATTCGCATTGCAGCATCCTCTTCGATGCGTCCTTCGAGCAGAAAATGTTGACGTAGTACATCATAATTTGGTTTACCAGTCTTCTCGTCATAGACTTCGGCCATTGTGAGTTTATGTGCGGGGGGTAGCGGCACCTCTGGCGTATGCAGGTGGAAAAAAAAATAAAATAGACGACAATTAATTTAGTTATAAATTCGGTAATAAAATTGTATGAAATTTTAATGACGTGAATACGTCATAGTACGAGTATACAAAATTTATATAGAAACTTTTTCGGCACAGAAAGAGATGAGATAATTTTATATTTTCGCAAAGCGAAGCATGTGCTTTTTTATGCATAATAAAATTAAAAATTAATTAATTTAAAGAAGATAGGTACGCATAAAAATAAATAAATAAAAAATAAATAAATATAGCAAGGCCGTCAAATTGTGACACGTTTTATAAACAAATTTATTTTATGTTTTTTATTTTTTATTTAATGTTGATGATGTTAAAGGCTCGAACTAAATAAATATATAATAAGTTTCTGAAAAACAGATAATACATTATGTATGACGGGTATAAAAAGAGGAAAACTCTACTTTACTGTTATAGAACCCAGATGACCTTTACGGTTATAATTTTGCGTTGCCATTTTGTAACAAAATTCGGTTATTTTTCAATTATCAAGGTATGTTTTTATACCCGTTACACATAGTGTAAACGGGATTATTCAGTTTCAATTAAAGGAGGCATATATATTATAAAGTACATATATTCTTAATCAGCTCGATGAGATGAATCGATGTAGCCATATCCGCTGAAACTCCAAACATAAGCTTTTCTCAGTCCTAGGTAGTTTGTATGATAAAATCAGAATGCCACGCCCACTCTGAGGTATATCATATATATAACATACAAATTTACCGCCAATTTTCGAATTTTTCTATGAAAATAGGTATTTTTTATACCTGTGTTCACTCTAGATAAACACATCTTATGTCATCAAATATCAAAACCAACGTACCACGCCCATTTTTAGGTATAGCCCCCATACAAACTTACCACAGATTGGAGTTGGATCGGGCCCACATAACATATAGCCCCATACAAACTGACTTCTCATTTTTGAGATGTTTTTTAAGAAAATTATTGATATATCTATGTTTTTAGCTTAAAATTTGATACCAATATTGTGTATAAACTTGAGTTGTGTCAGACCATTGATCCCAATCATCCCATATCGAAGTTCTATCCAAGCCACTGATGATCACACACATCACTTTAAATATTCGTGTGACGGGTATCTAAGCTTTGATTCCTCCGAAGTTACCGTTTTTTAATGTTTTTATAATAAAATTTTTCGAATTTTTAATCAACTCTATGAGTAGAAAAAATAGATTTCACATTTGGCTCCATTTTTTGCTCTGGTTATATCAGTTAAATGCAACCACAATTTTGTATCCTTCACTCATTAATCATGTTTTATCAGTTTGCTGGAAAATTTTTAACACATTAAAAAAGGCATCGTACACCCTTTAAAATATAGGTATACATTTTTTTATGTCCGTCTGCCCTTTAGTCTGTTTGGTGCTGTGCGATTTATTCGATCGGTTTTGAAGGTACTGTTTTGAAATATTAAATTTAAGCTTTTCTTGGTCCTAGGTACTTTATCAGTAATAATCAATGTGCTACTCTCACTTTAACGGATGCAAACCAACACTCCAATTTTAAGTCTTATATATAAGAAATATGAACCACGTATATCATATATGTATAAACATTAGTCCTGAATGATATACTCATTAACAATAAGAAGTGATTTAGGGAAATTTTAAGCTATCGGTAGATGGGATCATTATATATTTTGGACTGTCAAAAGTTTCCAAAATATGACTCAAGTCTAATTGTTAGATAAATGTTTGAAGCTAAAATAGACACATATTTTTGAATAATATATACAGTGGTGTTCGAAATAATAAGAACAACTCAAAAGTTCAGAATCGAACCTGACACCATTTGGCGCTACATATTGTGGTCAGACGAAACAAAAGTGGTGCAGTTTGATACAGGTTGAGGTAAACAGTACGTAAGACGCCCTCCTAAATTAACTTGTAAGACCGTTAAGCACGGTGATTTTAGGCTGATGCTGTTGGGCTGTTTTTCATGGAACGAGGTGTGGGACCTCTGGTGAAGACTGTGGGTAATATGGATGCCAACTACTATGTTGGCAATATATTGGAAGGTGTTATGTAACCTTACACACATCTAAAGAAGCAATGTTTTGGAGTGGTCTGCACTCAATCCGATAGAACACCTCTGGATAGATTTGAAGAAATGTGTACGAGCTGCTAATCCAAAAAAATCCGAAGAATTATGGCAAGCAGCAAAAAATACTTGAGAGAATATTCCACTCTCAGATGCCGCACGCAGCTAGCTTTCATGAAGTCCAGATGCATCGAAGTCATCAATAAAAATGGGTTAGCGACTTCTAACTAAATGTACGGGCCTAAATGTGTATTTATAGTCTGTTAACATTATCTAACGATTGTTTTTTTTTTTCATTTGTTTTTATTTTTTCGAACAGCTGATTGTTTTTTTTTTTTTTTGTAATCGAGTGTTCTAAGAACTTAAAATTTTGCACATAAATGTAAATGTTAAGAGTTTTTGAAAAATTGGATGAAAACCTTCTTAGCAAGCACAAAATGGGGCAAGGTACCACAATCTTAAATCTCAGCATAGGGATGAGCTTGGAACTGTAGGAATATGTACATTGACAGACGTTTGAAAATTTGGACCTATTTAGGGTCACTCAAGGCCCCATTTACATAACTTAGTAAGAATTAAGCTATGATTTTGATCTCTACTTGATCGTCTTTGATCAAGGTAATCATAATATATATATACTTTTGGTCAAATAATTTATTATATTAGAAAAAACTTATTGTACTATAAATTATTGTAGATCGAATAATAAGTACAAACCTCGTAGCTCATAAATAACATCTTAAAAAATTTTACATTTAGGTTAACGATGTGTTGCAACCAAATCGATGACACCAATATTTACTAACAAAATGCAAAAACACACACAACAGACTGCGTAAATCTTTGCTCAATTAGAACAAAATTCTCGTAAAATACATTTTGTGATTTATTGTAGCGAAGTTGGCATTTACAATGCCAGAAATCAATGATGCACATTTTATTTTGATATTCAATTCAATTAAAATCAAATCGAATCGAATTCTATTTACAGTTATTGTCGGCCTAAGTTATATCTTTGTGATTTCTCTGAGTTTATTATTCAAAAATTTCACATGAATTCAAAGCAAATAATTTTATTTACTTAGTTTTAGGCAAATAAATATAAATTAAGTGTTTCTATTTTATTTAAACGGCAACGTCTTTTTCATACTTATTTTTATTTACCTAAAAGTGATGTGAACAATTTGGTTTATTTATTTGTTAATAAATAGTTTTGCTCTAAAAGTTTATTACGTTTTGTACAAACATTTATGTACAAAACAAACTGAATGATTTATGAGGAGCTCCCGCTGGGTTTTCATATACTCGCATGTGTATCATAAAAACTTGTTTGTTTTGTTTGTAATTTATTTGTAATTAAAAATGTTTCCGTTTTATGTTTTTTTTCTGGTTAGTTATGTTGGATATAAAAAGGTTTATTACAAAAAATAAAAAAAATATTCTTTATTTTAATGGCATGCTTTGAAGTTTTTCTTTTTATGCAGAAGATAATTATTTAATATGCATCATATCGAGCTTCAAGTGGTCATAGGTTTGATGAAAATGTAGACAAAAAACAAGCTTGGTTCTTGATTCGTATACATTTCAAGCTTCTAAAACTGCAAAAATAAAAATTCTATATGATTTTCTTCCGGAGATAGATAGATAGATAGATAGATAGATGTGGTTGGGGGGAAACCACAGATTTCCCTGCACAATTAGCATATAAATGCCATTAATATGATCAGCCATGTAGAATCAGAGCCAACCAGTACAATTCAGGAAGGACCTAAGTTTGAAGAGACATAAGAGTGTTAGATCGCTCAGCGATTCTAGCTGCCAATGTCTAAAGTGTCTCAGTGTACTCGATATAAGAGCAGGACACACACAGAGAAAGGTTCTAAAGTTTCCGGGGTGTCCTCTTACTTACAACTTCTGCAGGTACCTAGTCTTGCCTCGTGTTCCCCGATGGACCAATGCCTAGTCTCGCAAGGCCTTTGCGGGGTTTTTAATCGGGAGATAATGTAAATTCAAATTTTCGAGATTCAATATTGTGCGAAAAAAATGATTAAATAGCTGGGAAGTCTTATAGTAGGGGGTGAAGGTCTCATCGAGTTATTTGGAACCCTACCAAAATCTGGACTAATGTTTAAAAAAAAAAATTGTTTTCTCCTTTTCACCTATGTGGCAATAACTCAGTCAAATACGGATCAGAAATTTATTTTTTAACCAGTTTTGGAAAGAAAAAACTTAGACCTTTCGAAAAATATATATAATGTTATAGCATTTCAGATAATATTGTATTTGCGTGTATTTTCAAGGCAAATTTATTTTCTTTTTTTCTTTTTAAAATTTATTGAATTTTTTAGTTCGGTTACCATTTCTAAGTACACAGTTTTTAAAAGTAAGTATGCACATGTATGAGTAAAACGGATGTTTTATGGAAACAATTCGACAATAATTGACCAAGTTATTAAGATTTTCTAAAAACAAATGTTTTGTAAAATTAAACATTTTTAGATATAGTGTGGAAAGAATTGTCATTTCGTCAGAAAGTTTCAAACGCATTAAAGGAGACGTCGTAGACCATAAAGTATATATATTCTTGATCAGCTCGACGAGACAATTCGATCTAGTTATTTCCGTCCGTCCATCTGTATAAAGATATTGACCAGAAACTCGAAAATTAAGCTTTTCTCGGTCCTAAACAGTGTTAAAAATCAAATTGCCACTCCCATTTTAAGGCATGGCCCATACAAACTTAACGTTTTTTTTTCGTTTTTTGTATGAAAATAGCTAACGGGTGATTTTTTGAGGTTAGGATTTCATGCATTAGTATTGACAGATCACGCGGGATTCAGACAAGGTGTCAAAGAAAAAGATGCTCAGTATACTTTGACATTTCATCATGAATAGACTTACTAACGAGCAACGCTTGCAAATCATTGAATTTTATTACCAAAATCAGTGTTCGGTTCGAAATGTGAAAATCCGCTTTTTATCGACAAATTTTGTTCAGCGATGAGGCTCATTTCTGGTTGAATGGCTTCGTAAATAAGCAAAATTGCCGCATTTGGAGTGAAGAGCAACCAGAAGCCGTTCAAGAACTGCCCATGCATCCCGAAAAATGCACTGTTTGGTGTGGTTTGTACGCTGGTGGAATCATTGGACCGTATTTTTCAAAGATGCTGTTGGACGCAACGTTACGGTGAATGGCGATCGCTATCGTTCGATGCTAACAAACTTTTGTTGCCAAAAATGGAAGAACTGAACTTGGTTGACATGTGGTTTCAACAAGATGGCGCTACATGCCACACAGCTCGCGATTCTATGGCCATTTTGAGGGAAAACTTCGGAGAACAATTCATCTCAAGAAATGGACCGGTAAGTTGGCCACCAAGATCATGCGATTTGACGCCTTTAGACTATTTTTGTGGGGCTACGTCAAGTCTAAAGTCTACAGAAATAAGCCAGCAACTATTCCAGCTTTGGAAGACAACATTTCCGAAGAAATTCGGGCTATTCCGGCCGAAATGCTCGAAAAAGTTGCCCAAAAATTGGACTTTCGAATGGACCACCTAAGACGCAGCCGCGGTCAACATTTAAATGAAATTATCTTCAAAAAGTAAATGTCATGGACCAATCTAACGTTTCAAAAAAAGAACCGATGAGGTTTTGCAAATTTTATGCGTTTTTTTTTTTTTTAAAAGTTCTCAAGCTCTTAAAAATCACCCTTTATTATTTATGAATATATTCGCTCAAAATATGGTAAAAAACACCTAAAGGCATCCCAATGTCAAAACCAAGGTACAACGTCTATTTATAGGTATAGGTCCCATACAATTTCCTCGCATTTTGTATTTGTGGGGTAAAAACACTTCTAAAGTCATCCTTTATATACTCTACAGATTTTATAAAGATCACCACAAAGTCAGCCCCCATTTTCTAATTGTTAATATGGACTGAAATTGGTGAATCAACAAGACTATATACGTATATTGGATACACATCTACAAACAATTTTTTGTAAGCATTCCAAACCATTTTTATTGAAAATACAGTGAATTTATTGAAACTAGTGATTTTTTTCACAGTGACTTAAGTCGCTAAAGACATTGCGACTCGAAAATCACTCATTTTGCCAACACTAATTGCAACCAAATTTCGGAACATGTGACTTGTGGCTAAATAAAATTATATCCCAATTAAAATTTACATTCTCATATTTTTATTGTTAGTTTATTTTCTTGTATCGTTTCAGCTACAAAACATAGAATGCCATCATTAAAAACTCATCAATTTTTTTCAGAATTAGAATCCGAGATAAACTTAAAAAAAAAAGGAACAACAAATATTTTTCATATTCGATAATCTTTAGTTGATAATGAAGAAGTTACATATAAGAAGAACAAAAAACGTTTCTTAGTTATTTTAAAATCCTTGAGGTACACAACAGAAAAAATAAATGTAGTGGACTGTTAAGGTCTCCGAAAACGAAAAAGTAACTCACAAAACAAACTTTAGACAGATTGAGTCGATTCGAATTGACAGTAATAAAAAATAATAATAATAATAAAAATAAACTTTCTAAAACTATTTACATCCGCTTATCAAAATCATTTTCCCTAGAAATATTTCTTTTCATTTGTTTATTATTTAAATTTTTATCAATATTATTCTTATTGTTGTTATTAAATCAATAAAAAACCATAAACAAACATACACACACACGCAAAACACACACATATATATTTATTTTAATATGAAAATAAATATAAATGAACTAAGTAATTACCATCAACAATTCGCTCTTTGGTTTTTGTATATTGACTTGTTTGTTGTTTATTTCGGGAGGAAGTCGTCGATGTTGTTGTTGTCGATGACGTCGAAGATGGCGACGCCGACGCAGACGATGATGATGACGATGATAATTTTGTTGAATTTTCTGCACTTTTCGTTGACGAAGATTTTTTTGTCAACGAATTTCGTGTAGACGAAGACATTTTTATAATTTATTTGATTGTTTTTAAAAAAATATTTTTTAATATAATTATTTTTCGCACTTTTCTTTATTTTTTATTTTTTTTATTGTTTATAGCTTTGAATTTATTTTTTGTTTGGTTTTGTTTTTGGTTTGTTGCTGCTTATTTATTAATTTTCACTGAATTTTCATTTTTTTTTTTTAAAGAATTTAGGTTTTATTTATTTTAAGCTATAAAATGTTACTGCACAAACAAAAAATAAAAAATAAATAAATTTATTTTATGGTTGATTTTTTTTTACTTTATTTTTTGTTAAATATACTTTGGATTAATGGGTATATCACTTTTGTTAAAATTTTGATTTAAATTAATTAAGTTAAATAATTAACTTTATCAGTCGGGCTCCCGTTTTCGAAATCAATAAAATTCGGTAATTTACTTTTCAAATAAATTCTAAGAATCTTATAATTTTTAAACGGTTTAAGCATTACAATTCAGTTTCTGTGTAATTGGATGTGAGACATCAACATGGGACATGACAATAAAAAAAAAAAAAAAAATTTACCACACGTACCAGTTGTGATCTTTTAACTCAATTAAGACAAAGACTAATGAAAACGCAGAAACTCCTATATTGACATGCATAAACTGTTTGAGAATTACAAGATTATAAAAATTTATTTATATGTTTAAAAATAAATTTAAAATGCGTTTCGAACTAATTCAATTAATATTTTAATAATTGAAAACGGTAAAACGGTTTTTCTAAATATTTTTTAGATAGTTAGCCGAAGGGATAGTTTATCAACTGGTATCTGGGATGCCAGTATCGAAGTTTTATTTTGTTTTTTTTCTTTTCATAATTTTGCTAAGTTTTTGAAACGATCTTCAAGTTTTAAATCTTTCACGGATAGTGCTTTAGTTTTAATGTAATTTTATTTTTATTCCATTAAAAATGCATTACATTTCCAATAATAGTTGAACTTCAATTAATGATATAACTCGAGTATTAAAATATTTATTAATAAATTTTAAAGCAAATTGTAGCATATCAAATAATCGCAGAATTCAAAGTTTTCACTATAAATAAAACAGAATAAAATATCACTTAAAAAAAAAAATAAAATTTTTTTGAAACATTTTATTATATTATTATTATTATTTTTATTTTCTTAATATAAAAAAGAGATTTATTCACTTTTGCAAATTAAGTTAATTATTTATAATTTTTTTAGCGTATAAAAACACAGAAAAATTTTTAGATAAATTTTTTTGAACGATTTCGAACGTAAAATTTTTTTTATTTTTTTTAACATAATTTTTAATTAAAACATAAAATTTTTTAAAGATTTTTTTTTCAATTTTATTATAAATAATTTTTTTATTAGTTGCACTTAATCACATAATATTTTTTTTTCCACTTTCCGATTGCAGTTTTTTAAAAACAATTTTTTTATTTTTTATATAAATGTAAACTATTTTGATATATATATATATATATATATATATATATATTGTATACTATTTTAATAAAATTTTCAAGATTTTTCGAATATTGATCAATATGATATGTATATCCTTAATTAAATTTTTGTGCATTAAAAAAACGGGTCGCACGCATATAGTATCGTATTCACGAGCTGACACGTCGCGATTTAATGTGAAACTGTGCGTTGATTTTTTTCACAAAAATTTTATATCAAGAACAGGCGACGGACGTTGCCAAAAGGCTATATGTACTAGGCTAGACTATTTAGACGATACTAATAACGACAAGACTAAAAATGAAATGAAATGATCATGTGTTGATGAGCTTGTTGATGTACAAATATTGTATTTTCAAATTTAGCAGCATGAGAGATTCGGCAATTTTCTGAATTGAGTTTTTTTTTTTGCCCTTGAATGCGTTTCAAAAGAAAATCTTTATAAATAAACATATTTGTATGGGCGTGAAAGGCTATAATAAACTTTTTTCTCTTAATTATTTCTCTTTCACTCTCTCGCTCTTTCTCTGTACTCAATTTAATTATTTATTGGGTTAATGTGACATTTTCGGCATTGATATGGCTTGTGCCAAAAGGCTTATGACGATTCAATGTTCCAAAGAACAAAAAAAATTAAAGTTTTTTTTTTTTTTTCATTTATTTGAATATTTCTTTTGTTGTTTTTGTTTTTTTATTTAATTACCTTCAAATTTTGTTCCAAAGGGATTTCATTCGTTCATTATCAAAAGTAAATGATTCTCACGCTTCAACTTGACCGTGAGTGCACGCTGCCTAATGTCTGTCTGTCCCTGTCCGTGCGTGAGTGAGTGTATGATTGAATGTTTGTATGTGCTAATGAAATGGGGCGCCAATAGGTGGAGTGTCCGCTATAATTATAGTCTTGACTTTGTGCGCGCCTCGTGCAAAAAAATATATATTTTAATTTGCCAATACGCTATAGATTGTATTATATTTGTGGCATATTAATTTTGTATATTTAGTTTGTTACCAAATGAATATATTGGAGTAAATCAAGTTAACCATAACCATAAATGCCTGACTTAGTGCCTGGGCCGTAGGCCTTGCAAGGCAGAGCAAGTGTTCAAGAGCCGAAAGTGG
>JAEIFJ010001343.1:0-33054 GCA_018903435.1 Leucophenga varia | reverse complement strand
TTGTAAACAAATTTACTAATATTTTATTACATATATTATTAATTGTTTTATAGAATTTATTTTTTTTTTATACATAAATGTATGCAAAACAAATTTAGTAATATTTTATTACATATATTATAAATTGTTTCCATGGATTGTCTTATATAAATTTTTTTTTAATTATACCCGTTACACAAAGTGTAAACGGGTATATTCATGACTTTGTCCGAAAGTTTGCAACGCATTGAAGGAGACATCGAGACCCCATAAAGTATATATATATTGATTAGCTCGATGAGATGAATCACGATTTCAGCCATGTCTGTCTGCCTGTCCGTCTGTCTGTCCGTCTGTCTGTCCGTCTGTCTGTTGCGATGGCTGTTACTCGGAAAGTTTTAAAGATATTGACCTGAAACTCGAAACTTAAGCTTTTTGTGCTCCTAGTTAGTTTGTATACCAGAACCAAGGTGCCACGCCCATTTTTAGATATAGCCCCCATACAAACTTAGCATTTTTTTCGACTTTTTGTATGAAAAAAAGTTATTATTTATAAATGCTTTTACTACAATATAGGGTAAAAACACTTCTAATGGCATCCAATATCAAAAGAAAGTTGCCATGCCCATTTTCAGATATGTAGCCCCCATACAAACTTAACGCTTTTTCGATTGTATGAAAATACGTATTATTTATGAATATATTTAATCCAAAATAGGGTAAGAACACTTTTTATGTCATCCAATGTTAAATCTAAAGTGCCACGCCCATTTTTATGTATAGCCTCCATACAAACTTACCGCCCATTTTCGAGTTTTTATATCAAAACATTTACTATTTCTGAATGAATTCAATTAAATTTGGTAAAATCAATTCTCTATGTCCACCTAAGTGAACACTTTCTATATGGTAAGGATCGGGCAAATATAACATAAAGCCTCCATACAAATTTGACCAAATTCATCGTGAAATTTAATCTAAGCACCTGGTGAACATATAAACTATTAAAAGTGTTGTGTAACGGGTATTTCAGCTTCGGTTCCACCCGAAGTTAACGTTTTTTCTTGTTTTATTAAACTTTTTTAACTATCCTTTTTTTTTTATACCCGCCACACATAGTGTGAAGGGTATATTCAGTGTCTGAAAGTTTGTAACGCATTGAAGGAGACGTCGTAGACCCCATTAAAGTATATATATTCTTGATCAGCTCGACGAGACGAATCGATCAAAGGCCATGTCCGTCTGTCTGTCCGTCTGTATGTCCGTCTGTCTGTCTGTCCGTCTGTCTGTCTGTCCGTCTGTCTGTCCGTCTGTCTGCCCGTCTGTATATTTCTAGGCATCTTTTTTGTTGAAGATATAAAGATATTAAGCTGAAATTTGGAACTTAAGCTTTCTCGGCAACGACTATGTTAAGTTCGAGAATGAGAGTGCCACGCCCATTTTTAGGTATAGCCCCCATACAAACTTACCGTTTTTTTCCGATTTTTTTGTATAAAAATACTAGTTATTTATGAATGTATTCGCTCCCAATTGTGTAAAAACATTTCTTTTGTCATCCAGTGCTAAAACCAAGATGCCACGCCCTCTTCTAGATATAGCCTCCATATAAACTGTACGTTTTTTCCAGATTTTTTGTATGAAAATAGTTATTATTTATGCATATATTCACTCCAATTTGGCTAAAAACACTTCTAATGTCATCCAATGTCAAATCAGATGTGCCACGCCCTTTTTTGGCATAGCCCCCATACAAACTTTCCGTCCATTTTCGAATTTTTGTATAAAAATGGTTGTTATTTATTCATGAATTTACTCCATATTGGGTAAAAACTCTTCCAATGTTATGATGCCACGCCCATTTTTAGGTGTTTCTTCCATAAAAACTTACCGCCCATTTCCAGATATTTTCGAAAATATGTTGTTATACACATCTGTTTTTTAGCTCAAAATTTGAAATTAATATTGTGTGTAAACTTTGGTGACCACTGATGATTACTCATAAACTCTTTAAAGATTCGTGTGACGGGTATTTAAGCTTCGGTTCTATCGAAGTTAACGTTTTTTCTTGTTTTTTTAATTTTAATTTTAAAAATATTATATATATATTTTTTTTAATATATATATTAATTTATATATGAAAATTTCTAATTTACAAATTTTATCCTGCCTATTTTAAGCTACCTTGACTCACACAACACAGTGGGAGTCATTACAAAAAGAACTTTTTTTTTATTTTATATTAATTGGCTGCCTTGGATTGGCCAGCGTTGCCGGTGCAGGTCATCGCACAGGCCGGGTCGTAGAATGGTCCAGCGCAGTCGTCAGGGCATCTCTCGGTGAGTTTCGGAAGTTCTTTAGTTGCTGGAGGAGTTATAGGTATTAGTAAATTTCTAATAAAATGAGGAGCAGGTGTACTTGCTTTTGTCTTGTACTTGCGCTCTTCTGCCTCTAGCAAATCTAGTTCGTCCGCTAGTTTTTTGGCAGATTCCCAAGTCGAGGGCTTTGTGCTATTATATAGTATTGCACAGATTTCGGCTTTGCGTTTCTTAATTCGCAGCCGTATGCCACCACGATTTCTTGGCTTCTTTTGTATTTTATTATTGTAATTTTTTCGTTAATAATTTCTTTTGTTAACTTGCGCTGTCTGTACTCATCTAGTGTGATGCGTACAGACATGACACTTGAAAATGTACACTCTACTATAATCCGGTACTGGTCCTCCTCCTGCTGTAGTTCATCCACTTTGTCCAAGGTATTACAATGCTGCTTCTATTGCTGTTGTTGTTGATGACATTCGGTCATGTTGTATTGTTGTTGTAGTCCTTTAAAGTTTTGTTATTGTTCTCCTTTTTAGTGAAATCCAAAGCTCAGGACCCTCGTGACATATGTCACGGTCGCCATGTAATATGTTCCGGTCTTTTGAAATAATAAGTCCTTTATTTGGTTTTGTTTTTAATCCTGACTTGCTCTACACAGAGCAAGTCAACTTTATTCAAGAATATGGATTAATATCGAATGAATCTTATTGTTAGTAATTTTACTTAGCTAAGCTGAGCGCTGCTACGTCAGCAAAGCCGACGGCAGAGCTGCAGCGTACATAGTATATATTCTAAGCAGAGCAGAGAGTATTATGCATATACATTGTAAGCGCTCAATAGCCGGCAATTATGCTGACTATGTTTTGGCCTTGCCAGCTACATTTAAGTGCGATCATATTTCATTGCACTTGAAATGTGCTTAGGGCCTTTATGTAACGACAAAGTGTCGTTGCTTTATTTATGCTTGTTTAGCAACAAAGTGTTGCTGTTTAATTACTTCATATATGTGCATACTACATTACTTTAGATAATGTTGTGCCTACTATTTTTGACTTAATCACTTCAATGGCAATTTCTTCATATTGTCCCTTTGTCAGGTCGATCAACTTTATTGCTGTGATAAATCTCTGAAAATGGATTTTCTTTCCATTAAACTCAGGCACTGCTGTTGAAATCTCTTTTATAGACGCCCTTTAAGCGGCTGATGTGTCCGCCATAGTGACGGGCTTTATTTCAATTGTGCTTGATTTTGAATCTGACTCTGAAAACTCTTGTTGTGTTAATTCGGGTAATGTTATTACTGCGGGAATTGTTAGATCATGTATATCTTCGTCTTTTACCTGGTTTTCAGTGTCACTAGTTAATTCAAATTCTTCTTTTAGATCTATATCTCTTGGTCTTGATTCTGGTTCTTCACCGGCTTTAACTGTCGAAGGGGTATTTAGGATAGATGGTATTGATATATCCAAATTATACCTTTCTTTCACAGAAATAAGATTTGATCTTAGTCTAATTAAGAGTTTCGATACGTTTGACCAGTGAGTCTGGTTTAATTTGTCTCTCTGTTCGTATATTAGTTCGCGCCCCTTATTAAAACATTCTACCAGTATTGTTGAGTGTTTATTTTAGGTAACTTCTTGAATATTCCTATTTTTTGGTAGGCATTTATATTTTTAAGCCTGTTACTCTAATGTAAACAGGTATATTCAGTGTGTCGTAAAGTTTGTAACGCATTAAAGGAGGCATCGTTAAACCTATAAAGTATATATATTCTTGAACAGCTTGCTGAGACGAGTCGATTTAACCATGTCCGTCTGTCTGTTTGTTGCTGCGCGATTTATTCACTCAGTTTTAAAGATATTAAGCTGAAATTCTAAACTTAAGCTTTTCTAGGTCCTGTGTGCTTTCTATGTTAAAATCAATGTGCCACGCCCACTTTAAGGTATTGCTCCCATACAAAAGTACAACATTTTATCAAGTTCTTATAAGAAAAAAAAAATGTATTTTTAAAGCGAATGACTTCAAATATGGTACAAATGCTTCTTATATCATGCCAAATCTTCAGTTTAAAATTGGTTCAAATCGGAACGCGAATTTCTAAATTTTTAAGAATATTTTTAATTTGTTTACTACATTAAAATAAAATTTAATACAAATGCTGCACACGAAATATGGTACAAATGCTTCTTATATCATGCCAAATCTTCAGTTTAAAATTGGTTCAAATCGGAACGCGAATTTCTAAATTTTTAAGAATATTTTTAATTTGTTTACTATATTAAAATAAAATTTAATACAAATGCTGCACACGAAGATCTATCCAAGTCAAATGATGTGTAACAGGTATATAAGCTTGTTTTTTTTTTTTTTTTTTTTTCTTAATTTTCCTATGAATAAATTTATACATCTGTCTACAACAACATTTAGTACATTTTATAATATCGATAAAGGAATAAAATTAATTTAAGAGAACAATTTCTTTAAATTATAAACTATAACAAAATGAGATCTATGAAGAAGTTATCGTGGATATCAATTTCTTTGTTAAATAAGTAGGCGTTTATTGATATTGCGGTGCGGATCCCTTTTGGACGTCTTCTAGTAGTAAACTCAAGTATGGGTAAGTGACTCATCTCGTTGTTTGAATGTGACAGGATTCTGGTGTGGTAACTTTTACTAACTGCTACTATCCCTTCTTAAACTGTGTGTATTATGAGATTTCTGTGTATATCTGCGTTAGAAATATATCTGGTCGGATCCCTTTTGGACGTCTTCTAGTAGTAAACTCAGGTATGGGTAAGTGACTCATCTCGTTGTTTGAATGTGACAGGACTCTGGTGTGGTAACTTCTACTTACTGCTACTATTTAGTCTTTAACGGTCTGTTTGAGATCTCTGTGTATATCTGCGTTAGAAATATACCATTCCGCTGTTGTGATTTGTCGAAGTATTTTTGACTGCTGCCGTTGTATTATATTGATGTCTGATGTTTTAGATGTACCCCCAAACTTGTAGATCGTATGTTTTATGATGCTCTTATACAAAAGAAGTTTATTGCTCATAGAGAGCTTCGATTTTTTGTTCATAAGCCAGCTCAGTTGACGATATTTCTCTTTTTATATGATTTTTTTTTATACCTGTTACACTAGTGTAAACAGGTATATTCAGTTTGTAACTCATTAAAGGAGGCATCGGAAACCCCATAAAAAATATATATATATTGATCTGCTCGATGGAGACGAGTCAATTTGGCCATGTCCGTCTGTCTGTCTGTCCGTCCGTCTGTTTGTTTGCTGCACAATTTATTCGCTCAGTTTTAAAGATATTAAGCTGAAATTTTAAACTTAAGCTTTTCTAGGTCCTGTGTACCTTTCTTTGTTTAAATCAATGTGCCACGCCCACTTTTAGGTATAGCTCCCATACAAAAGTACAACATTTCAAATGGCTTCAAATATAGTACAAATGCTTCTTATATCATACCAAATCTTCAGTTTAAAATTGGTTCAAATCGGACCGCGAATTTCTAAATTTTTAAGAATATTTTCATTTTTTTACTATTTTAAGATAAAATTTAATACAAATGCTCATACGAAGATCTATCCACTTTAAATGATGTGTAACAGGTATATAAGCTTCGGTCAACCGAAGTTAACTTTTCTTGTTTCTATGTGTAATTTGCATGTCAGTTTATTGTCTAAGTGAATTCCCAAGTATTTAGCCGATTTCTCAATAGGTTTGTCTACATTATTTATTTTTAAAGGAATGGGCACGAAAAATCGTTTGGTTGTAACTTGTGTAGTTTTGTTTTCGTTAATTTTTGTAGCCCATTTATCAAACCATTTTTTGGTGTTATCAAGTATGTTTGAAGCTTATTAGAGGCTGTAGCTAAGTCCTTATGTGATTAAAGAAGATTTGTATCATCTGCGAAAGTGTTGCCATAGAAGAGGGTTTAAGAAGCAAAGGACTATGGGAAGCAGAAGGTTTAGGAGAAAGAGAGAGGTAACAACAGCACTGGGGATAGGTCTAAAAAGGACGCAAAGAGGGAAGGGGAAGCCAGAAGGTCAGGAGTAAGAGCAGGTAAATACCAAAGCACGGTGGCTAGGACTCGTCGGAGGACTCATCTATTGCTCGTACCGCCACACCACAAGAAGAATGTGCTGTTTAGCCAAGAAAGTTGTTAATATTACAAGTCTATTAAATACCAGATAAGTTGTAAATTACCCTTTGCCCTCCCAACCATGTCAACAATATTTATCCGAAATAATCATTTTATTTGTTGACCCAAAAGCACTGTAACATTCTAACAACTACTCTTAAGATTATTTACACACGAATGTATAATTTCATTATTATTTTTGTGATGGAAATGAAGGCAAACTGAAGAATATCATATTGTACATAAGTAATTTAAAGAAAATATTTTAATATTAAATCTATATATATCATACTGATTTTCAAAACATATTGTTCACAGATTATATATTAGATTCAATATGCATAAAAATTTAAAGAAAAAAAAACTTACTATTTTTGTATATTGTCACTTACATGATGATTTAGTTGACGTTGGTTGCAGCCAGGCCTGTCGCAGCAACGCTATATTAATACTTAAACATAATTATATTCGCTATTTTGTTATTTACATTGAATCACAATAATCTGTTTACATAGTTGAAGTTAATATTTATACAAAAGCAAAGGAAGTTGAGAATTACTAATTTACATTTAAATAAACAAAATATTTTCCTTGGAATGTACACAAATATGTAATATATACTATAAAGGTTAAAGAAATAGCAAAACTGGATGTCGTTGTGGCCGAATAACTTTGGTTCCATACGTTTTCTGTTTTAATGCTTGGAGCTTATGAAACGTTGTTGCAATTGTTTACAAATTCAAAGACGTAGAAGTAAAAGGATGCAAAAAAAAATCTAAGGCGCAGCTTGAACGGTATTGTTTGCAATATTGTAGTTCGACCTTGTACTTGCACCCCTAATCAAATTAACAACATATTATTTCTGCACAAATAATTATTTAATATATTTCATACCTTTCGGGGTTTTGCAGAATGCAAAAATTGTATGTATTTTGATTATTCAAAACAACAAAGTAGCAACGAAAAGGTAGCATTCACTTTTGCCACATAATGCTTATTTAGAAGCGATAATTTTTACTGAAATTTGTTTTATGGATAATCTATAATTGGCACTGTGATTTTATTTAAATATTATAGATAAAATTAAATAATCTATTTTTTAAATTTGTAAGGCGTGCACTGAATCAAGATTTTTTTTTTTTTTTATTGATATTTCTCTCCACAATTATCGCGAACTTGACTTGTCTACTTTTTCTAGCTCGAATCACTTTACTTTGACCGCTTAGAGTAAATCTAACTCCGATTTTATGCTTTGTAAGTCAAGTAACGGTAAACAGATTTGTTTGCATGAGGTGATTAGTGCACGTAGCTATCAATATGTACACTGAGAAAAATAATGCAGTGATTTTTGAATAGCGAGAATATTTATTTATTTATTTATTTATATATTTATTTATTTTTTTTTTTACTTGCTCAAAATAAGAACCATCACAGACTCAACTAACAATCATGGCATCTAATTTGCAAAAAAAATTCAGAATCGAATCTTAGATGTACTCACTCATGCCAGACATAACAAGATTATTCCATCATTATTAACGGCGCAGCAATAAAGAGCACAACTCGAACAAATGCGTATTCATTTACAACCAGGACAAAGATGATAAAAGATGAAGATGTACTTCAACTGTATAAGATGTTAAAGGTGGAAGGCACAGTTACTCAAGGCCATGTTGTATTTAAGGTGACTATTCCACTAGTAATGAATCAACGATTTGATTTGTTCCACTCAGTACCAATTCCAGTAACTGGCGAATTAAGCATTAAAACGATTCGCATAGAAGCACTAATCCTTACTATCAACAATCATCGAGATCAAGGTTTTTTAATGAACTGGGATAACTTAAGAAACTGTCGCGCACTTTACACGGATTCATTCATTTGTTACAATAAACAGCCAATTTATTCGATGACTGTTGGTTGTGAATTTCAAATGTTCAACAACAAATCATCTGAACAATGTAAATTCGAAGTCACAAACAAATCGTTTGTATGGTTTCCATTGCGCCATAAAAACAGATCGATCTTTGGAACAAACTCAAAACTTGAAATGTCTGCGGTTTGTGACGGATACGCATCCACATTACAATTAGAACAATCTGGACTTGTTACTATGGACGCCAGCTGTACCATTCGAAATCAACAAATTACAGTAACTGTATATAGCTCAACAACACGATCAGTACGATTCTCTTATGCTCGATTCAATCAAAATAATTCAGAGTCGACAATCCAGTCTCCACTCATCATCACTACCGCGCCAGACAGCCAAGACGAATTATCACGTTTGCAGGGAAAACTTCACAAAAATTTCAAATAACCATTTAAAAACTTGGAAAATCAAAGTCATCACATCATCTCATACATAGCACTAGGATTTTCATTAGCAGCGATTATATTTCTCTTCATCAAACTAATTATCACAAGGAAGAAGAACCAATCAGCAACCAAAACCAGCACACGTGATTCGGAACAACTGTCGTTATCAACTACTAATACCATCAATTCTACACAGTCGACACCGTTTTCTTTTAATATAAGCTAGGGTTGAATAAATATTCATCCGGGCGGGAGAATGTAGAATCTTAGAATAAGAGTTCTAGTGCTATACACACGACAAGTATGTTATTCTTATCTGGGTTTTTCCCACACATTTGTTTTATAGCTTTTAAAGCAGCGATTATCACTGCACTGTTGTGTATGCACAGTTAATGTGCTTGTTGTTGACCTTTCGCGGAAGGTCAGCAAACATAAAACAGCGATACGCAGCTTAATTATGATAATGCAGCAAAACAATTTATGACGTATCATTAAACCCAAACACTTTCATCCTAAACATACAATTATGATAAGAATAATTCTTAGATAATCTATTTTTTAATGTAAGAAAATTTGTATATAAACTCAAACATTTACCAAATAAACTTTCACTTTTCAATACATACTTAGAGATTTCAACAATAGCTTAGAAATTTCATCTGGAGAACATAAACAGATATTAAACTTTCCTGGGAATATTTTCGAAACATTTGACGCTAGAATTTTATTATAAAAAAAAAACAATAATAAAATACGCGCAAAAGTTTTAAATAGTTTTTTCTTTTTTTTTTTTTTTTTTTTAATAATTTCGCTAAATTTGTCGCTTAACTATTTTTATTATTTTTTTTTTTTTTTTGTGTTTGTAAAATTTTCGCCACATCAAATTTTTAATTAACGAAAAAAAAAAAAATGGGAAACTATTTGTTTAGTTGGCACACTTTATGCGTATTCATTTCATTTTATATAATCACAAAATTTTCCACAATTTATAATTTGCGTTTTTCGACAATTATGGTCGAATGCCGAATGCTAGCTGCATACTAAATTCGATTTTGTTTTAAGCTTTTATTATGTAAATTTTGAAAGCGCTTCATATGCAATTTGAAAATTGGTGTTATAATTTTGTTAAGGCATTTGATCTGCATTGAAGGAACGCTTCAAATGTGGAGATTTTCTGTCGGACATATGGACAGATAGACATCTGGACAGACGGACATCTGGACAGACGGATATCTGGACAGACGGACATCTGGACAGACGGATATCTGGACAAGCGGACAAATATACAGACGATTATATGAGCAGAAGGACATATGGACAGACGGACATGTGAACAGATGGACAGACTGACATATGGACAGACGGACATATGGACATCTGGACAGATGGACATCAGGACAGACGGACATCAGGAAAGACGGACATCAGGACAGACGGACAACTAGACAGACGGACATCTGGAGAGACGGTGACTTGGATATTATGAATCTTAGTTGAAGTTTTTTTTTCTTTATTTCACACTTTAGAAGAGTATCAAAAATTCGTCTCGCCTTATTTTTGATTACATTCATTTTAAACAAATTTTTCTATCTCTTCATTACATTTTTGTGAAATTTCAATTTGGTTTTTATTGAAAAACTAGCAGGTACCCGCGGCTTTGCTCTCGTTTTTTTTGTTTCTATTTGGTGGCTAAATATAAATGGTTCAAACAATTTGGGTTTAAATTTTGGAAATTCCCTAAACACGACTAACCATCATTCAAATGCGCCCAGTTTCAAGTCTCTACGTCTATTCAATCCAAATGTATGACTTTTTTTAAGGATCCCATTAGGCACTGGGTCAAAATTGTTTAAAATCCTGTCTAAGTGCTCACCTGTAATAAAAAAAAAAAAAATTGGTCAAAAAATCTATATTGGGTCCACATATGGGTCACAGGTCCAAATTTCGGAAATCCCTTGAACACCTTGAAAGCCAAAAATGTTTTTAACCATCTTTCAAATGAGCCCTGTTTCAAGTCTCTGCGTCTATTCATTCCAAAGATATGGCTTTTCCGGTTTCAAGGCCCCCATTAGGCCCCGTCTAGTTCCTCACCTGAATAGTGATGTGTCCTGAAAAATTGTAATACATCATTTTGTTCTTTCATTAATAGTTTTCGCAGCGCACGCGATTGAAGGAAGTTTTTGTTTATTTTTTTACAATTTGGGTTAGATTATTCAAGTTTTAGTAAGCATCAATAATTTTTTGAAATTGAAACATAGCCCATGTCACTCGGGAATTGTGTAGCTTGCCAACGGTGAAAGAATTTTTTAAATTTGTCCAGTAGTTTCGGAGCCCATTCATTTCAAACAAACAAAAAATCAAATCTTTCTTATTTATAATATTAGTATAGTATAGAAGTATAGATAACACAAAGCTCGATGCTACATAACTGCTTTTTGTATTTTATATCGCAGCGCACGCGATCGTCTTGGTCGCGGCATTATTAATTAAACTTCACTTCACTTCAATCCACTTGTTAATTATTTATTTAATAGAAATAGTTTTAATATTGATTTCTTACAAATATCAAATTGTCATCCATACGTCATTACATAGCTGTCATTTTACGTCAATTACATAGCTGTCATTTGCGTTTTGTTATTCCAAGTCTGATTCTTTTTTGTTATACCACGTTTTATAGTGACTGACGTTTCATGTCAAGTCACACGGGAACGCTGTCGAACGGGATAAAAAGTATCATATGTCCGTCTCCTGGCTCTAAGCTACCTCCCTACCAATTTTCAGCCAAATCTGTTCTGCCGTTCTTGAGTTATGTAACTAACACGACTTTCTTTTTATATATATAAGATATTCCGCTCCGTATTGATAAAATTTCTGTTATGTTCAGTTTTTAATTGAGTTGTTCATTTAGATTTGGTTTAGTTAGTTTCGCTTAGTTAAGTTAATTAGATTTGTATTCCAATTTTTACAAAAAAGATAAAATATTTAAATATTGTTTCGTTAGTGCTTATTATTAAAAAGAAGATAAGAAAACAAATTATAATTTTTTTTTCAGATGATGAAGATCGATTAAAATTTTTTCATAAAAATTACAAATAATAAACTAGCAGATACCCGGCGTATGCTAATACGTTGTACGGGCGTTTCGGCTGCTCTTTTAGCTCTTTTCCGTTTCGCATCTGCTATGTTTTGTGCAATTTGAGTTCTTTTTGATGACAATTTTACAATTTCCTTATTTTTTTTTGTTTGTAGCGCAATTAAAATGGGCTGGGGTATATTAAAAACATATGTACTAAAAAAATACCATTTTTTTTCTTACCCAAAATATATTGAGAAAAACTGCAATCAGCTGTTTTGTATGGGATAATAAGAAAATTGACTTCTTAAATGAACTGAATATGCATTAGGCATTGTTTTAGTGAAATTTCTTTGTTTTAGGGGCGATTCATTCATATTTCATATACTATAAACATTTTACTATTTTATATATAGAATATATAGATTTTATAGATTTTATTCAATTTCTTTTTTCCATAAACTATTTTTTTTTAAAGTGAGGGAATGAAAAATAAGAAAATGCGAATATTTGCCATTTATAATAAGTCGTTCCAATAATTATTGTTCCGGGTTTTGATGTTGCCAACTGCAAAAAACATACTCCTTCCATCTCTCTTTATTTATTTAATTATTTAATACCCGCCACACATAGTACGAAGGATTTATTCAGTTTGTCGGAAAGTTTGAAACACATTAAAGAAGTCAACGTGAACGAAACCATGATACCAAAGGTCGTGGCAAGAGCATTTTTTTCTCAGTTTTGGTTCCAACACTAATTGTGCTGTGTTTCTCGAAGTGAAAAAGAAACAACACCAGAGGAATATAAAAGATATTCTATCTTCTTTACACTTGCAAAACTACATACGGAACTGAGTAAAAAGAGAAAAATTACATCTCTTTCGTACTCATATGTTTCATAACTTGGTTCCAAGCGACCGCTTGCTACTACCTTACTAATTGTATCATGGACGAGACGAGTGGATCTAGCCATGTCTGTCTGTCTGACCGTTCGTCCGACTGACTGACTGTTGCGTAGTGATTAATTCCCTCAGTTCTAAAGATATTGATATTTTCTAGTTTCTAGATAGTTTGTTTGATAAATTCAGAAAGCCGGCCCACTCTGAGGTATAACCCGCATACAAACTTACTGCCCATTTTAGTTATTTTGTATGAAAATGGGATCTATTTATGAATGTTTTCACTCCAAATTGGGTAAATATCACGCTCATTTTAAGGTATAGCCCCCAGATGAACTCTCCGCCCATTTTTTATTTTTTGTATGAAAATAGTCGTCTTATATATACGCTACTGATATTATAAAGATCAGCCCTTTATAACATATAGCACCCATACAAACTTTTTTTTTCAAGAAAACATTTATTATATACTCGTATATCGTTAGTTTAAAATTTTAATCCATTATTGTGTCTAAACATTGGTTGTATCGGACCCATCCTTTTTCCAAATCAAAGCCACTGATGATTATAAATAAAGTGTTCCAAGATTCGTGTGGCGGTTATTTAAGCTTCGGTTCAACCGAAGTGAACGTTTTTCCTTGGTACAGTTATAGCTCTTTTTATATTTAAATAATTTTAACACTACACAGCAGGTAGGGTTAGTTTGTTGAGTAGCTTTGCGGGGGTTATTTTTAGTAGAAGGCGCATGGCGGTAGACTAGTGTGAATGAATTTTGGGGTGGGTGTTGGGTGCATGTTGTAACGATTGCACAGGCCGGGGTATCCTCAACGGAAGCCCAAGCGTTCTGTCACAGAAAATTTGTACATATATTTTTTAGCGACCTCTGGCGATTGTGTGTTCCAGAATAATTTTTTCCAATAAAAATCAAATAAAATACGACTTTATTTTTTTATTATACCTGTTACACTAGTGTAAACAGGTATATTCAGTTTGTCGGAAAGTTTGTAACGCATTAAAGGAGGCATCGTAGACCCTATAAAGTATATATATTCTTGATCACCTCGACGAGGCAAATCGATTTAGCCATGTCCGTCTGTCTGTCCGTCTGTCCGTCTGACTGTGTGTTTGCTGCGCGATTTATTCGCTCAGTTTTAAAGATATTGGGCTGAAATTTTAAACTTAAGCTTTTCTAGGTCCTGTGTAGTTTCTATGTTAAAATCAATGTGCCACGCCCACTTTTAGGTATAGCTCCCATACAAAAGTACAACATTTTTTCAAGTTCTTATATGAAATAAATGTATTTATAAAGCGAATGGCTTCAAATATGGTTAAAATGTTTCTTATACCATGCCAAATCTTCAGTTTAAAATTGGTCCAAATCGGAACGCGAATTCGTAAATTTTTAAAAGTATATTTAATTTGTTTAGTATTTTGAAATAAAATTTAATACAAATGCTGCACACGAAAGTCTATCAACGTCAAATGATGTGTAACAGGTATATAAGCTTCGGTCCAACCGAAGTTAACTTTTTTTCTTGTTTTTAATTATTATTACTTCCCATATTTTTATTTTCAATAATTCATTTTTATTTACAATGATTCAAAATATTTACAACAATTCAAATTATTTACAATAGTTCATAATATTTACACTAATTCAAATCTCTAGTATCAATGTTCATTTAATATTAGCCTCACTTAATTACCACGTGACAAATCTTCCTCTATACTCTTTACTCTGGGTGTGTGGTTAAAACCAAGACAGACCCCAGTGTTTAACCCACAGTGGACCGTCAATAACTTTGGAACGAAATCCAATTGTCGTAACGCCCAAGAAAATATGTGTCTCTAGTGTTTACAGTCGAATCTAAGCCGGAACCTGTGATTGGACTGTAGTGTAGGTCGTTGTTACTGTGGAACGAAATCCAGTTATCGCAACGCCACGAAAAAAATCTTTGTTGTTACTCCTGCAGTCAAATCTAAGCCGGAACCTGTGATTGGACTGAAGTGAAGGCCGTTGTTACTGTGGAACGAAATCCAGTTGTCGCAACGCCACGAAAAAATCTTTGCTACTAACTTGGCAGTCGAATCTAAGCCGGAACCTGTGATTGGACTGAAGTGTAGGCCGTTGTTACTGTGGAACGAAATCCAGTTATCGCAACGCCACGAAAAAATCTTTGTTGTTACTCCTGCAGTCAAATCTAAGCCGGAACCTGTGATTGGACTGAAGTGTAGGCCGTTGTTCTGTGGAACGAAATCCAGTTGTCGCAACGCCACGAACAAATCTTTGTCACTAACTTGGCAGTCGAATCTAAGCCGGAACCTGTGATTGGACTGTAATGTAGGTCGTTGTTACTTTGGAACGAAATCCAATTGTTGCAGCGCCACGAAAAAAATCTTGCCACTAGTACTTCACTTTGTCACAAATTTTATTAATATTTAATTAGTTGGTTCGTTATATTTTCTTTTTATTAATGACTTCTTCTTCAATGTAAAAAACCAATTAAATTGGAAAAAACCCAATTTATAAATTAAATAAACGCAAGTACTCTTATGGTGCCTCGTGTTTCCTTTGCAAACCCCTTTTTTTTCAATAGCAATTTATTATTTAATTATTATTTATATATGTTTGTCTTGCGCCGTCAATTTCACTAAACCGCGTGCACACAAAATTGTCTTTTTTGTTCTTTCTCTTTTGTTCTTTTTGTTCTCTTATTTTTTGTCGCACACCAAATTGTATTTTTTTTTATTAAACTGCACTTTTATTAATTTTTTTATCAAATATCTTTTTTTTTTCCGCAGTATTATTTCTTTTTTTCCTAATTCACTTTTCCTTTTACCAAAAAAAATAAAACCCACGAGGCACCCCCGTTCCGATCACCCGCTTGTTCTGACCTTGTACCTCCAAATCCGTCTGTGTGCTCACCTGTTGCTTGCTTGATTCCAATTCCTTTGTTCTTAAGCCACGCATAATTATAACACCTCCTTCGGACTGCGTCGGCGTCAAGCGTTTCGCTTACTCTCCCACTCTCACTTTCTTTATTTTCTTTTTACGCACACCTGTCTCATCCTTCGTATACATATGCGTACATAAAGCTTTTTGCGCATACATTCGAAACGTCGATTGCTCTTTAAACCGTTTCGCACCTGTTGCTGCTCTCCTCGATCTAACGCCACTCCCACACACCTGTTTCGTCATTCGTCTTCGTACTCCAACTATTCCACGTGAGCAGCTCTATGCGTGGGTGAGAGTGCTTTCATTCGGACGCACGAGTACGCTTCTATTTAAAACGGAGTTGGCCTTGTGTGTACATTTGGCGCAGCATGATAACATTTTATATGATGCCGCGCATGCTCGACTTACTATAGTGTGTAGCGTGCAGTAACTTTCTCTCCCCGAGAGAACGTAATAGTGCGTGTGCGTGTCTATGTAAAGCTCTGAGTTGTTGACAAGAATATAAATTGTATCAGATTCGTACAAACATACATACGTTTGTACGAATGTTTGCAAAACTATGGTTAATTGTTGTAATTAGTATATTTGTTTCTCTTTCCAATAACGTGGGTGGTTTCTAAATTTACTAATTTCTACCATTTATCAAATTATTAATTTAGAGGTAAGCGACTCTATTCCAATTTGAACAACGATAAAGAAATACTTGTTGTTGTGCGATGGTAGCTCACCATCGTCACACTCCCCCTCCTTTGGAAAGAAAAGGTTCGGCATCTGCATCAGAATATCTGGCTGTCCCGGTTGTCGCCATATGATCCGTAGGGTACCAACTCGCGATATAAGAACGCGATATACGCCTGTTTTGGTGGGGTAATTTATCCTTATGCGTTTCAAGCAGCCATTTTTGTCTCGCTAGTTGCCTATAGCCTTGTGTCTATCCAAAGCACGTTGAATCCGTTCGATGACGTCATCCGGTATTTGATTTGGATCTGGTGGGTCGAATAGAATAGTCGGGTTTTTTGTCCTCGACAGCGGGGTACGCGCTTGTGTACCGTGTCGATATTTTTTATGATGCTGTAAAGTTAAAGAATCAACTTGTTTAGTTTACGTTCAAATGCGAACTGACTTTATTTATCCAAATTATCTTTTGCACAAAATGCTTATTGCATACATATAGATGTATGCGAACAGACATAAGCTAAGCAATTCTTAGCTTAAATTCGATACTATGCTTGAAGTTCGCGAGTCGTTGACATTCTTGTCATCCGACGCTTTCGTAAACATTGTTGCGCGGAGCGCATGTATCGGACGGACTGATCGTCAGTTTATACTGACGGGACATTATTACATTATTAAGACTTCAAGCATAGTATGTTCGCTACACCTTCCTTTTTCGGAAGAGTGATCATATATTGGTAAATTTATGATTACTCTTTTATATTAATGAACTTTAGTATTTTATTGTAAATTTTAAACAATTATTTGATTTAATAAAATTTAAATTCTATGTTTATATAAAAATCAATCAATTATTTTATTTAAATTTTTAATTTTAATTTTACATGACATCTTTTTTTTTTTTTTTTGTATACAAAATAGAAATAGTATATATTTATTATTTGAATTAATATTTTTTTTAAAAAAAATTCATATATTATTTAATTTTAATTTTTAATTTTAACATCTATTTGTTTTTTTTTTTTTAAATATTTCAAGAAAAAGTTTATTATTTTTTTTTTTTTTTAAATTTTTTAAAATTCATACTTTGTTGTATGTATATATGAGAAATACATATATTATTTTAAATTTTATGTTTTATTTATTTGTTTTTTTTTTTTTTTTTTTTTTTATAACGTAGTATATAGTTATTTGAATTAATATTTTTAAAAAAAAAATTCATTAATTATTTTATTTTAATTTTTAATTTTAATTTTACATGGTTACAATATAGAAATGTATATATATATATTATTTTTAAATTTTATGTTTTAATTTTTTTTTAATAACGTAATATATATATAGTTTTTTTTTTTTTTATATAAAAAAAAAATTCATATATTTATTTATATATTTATTTATTTTTTTTTAATTGAAGTATTCTTTTATATATAATTTTTTTGCATGCATTTATTTTATTAAATGTTCTTTTTCTTTTTTGTTTTTTTTTTTTTTCAATTAAATTTGAAAGCAATAAAATTGTATAAATTTTTGTGTATGGGATAACATCTTTTTTTTTTAGTTAATTTCTCTTATAAGCCTAGAAAACTAATTCCCTTTTTTTTTTTTTTTTTTTTTTTTTTTTACTTAATAGTTATACAACTTAGAGTCTATCTTATTCATTCACACAATCATTCATACTGTTTCTACTATTATTGTTTTTACTTATTATTTCTAAGAATTTTTAAATTATGTTTAATTTTAAATTAGCCTAGAGAGCAAATTTCATTTTGATTTTTGCTATATATGGTACCACGTTGTGAACGGGTATATTGTGGTCATTTAATGAAAATGACTTGCTATGATTGCTTTTTACTGGCTCGAATGGGCAATTATAGCAAAAAATAATAATTAAAATTATTAATTTTATTCTTTGACTGTACATCAATGTGTTATTACCAACTAATGATGTTACATCAATGAAGTAGTTAGTGTGTCAACTTTACAAAGGGTGTAGCCGGATTTTCATGTAAAAAGTGCCCCCAACGATATTGAATATCCTTAAATGAGGTTCGATAGCCCTTGATTTGAGAAATATTTCTGTATACTTAGTTTTTCGATATCGGCGATATTAAGGAAGATATAGCGACAAACATGTTTTTAGTTTTTATTTTTTTCTGCTCACTCAGTTGAAAAAAAAGTTTTTATGAAAAATCTTTTTATTTTCTTAAAATTCATATGTATCTTAAAAAATTTTTAAAAAAGTTTTTCGGTCAAAAATTCTATAAAAATTTTTTTTTTAAGATTTTAATTGATGCTTTTACCATGATACTTTAAAGATACACCTATGAAATTTTCAGGAGATATTCCTTTGTTTGTCTACTTTGACACATAAAATTTTCAAAGTAATCGATTTGGTGGAACATATTTTTAAAAATTAAAAACCAAAAATTAGTCTTTTTCCTATGATAGATTTCACATGCTAGCATTGCCAGCGCTCAAAAACAAGCACCATGCACATACGCATATTGCGCTCTCACTCTCTTTCTCTCTTTATGTTCTCAGCGGATATTCAATATCGTTGGGGGCACTTTTTACATGAAAACCCGGCTACACCCTTTGATATTTGTCTATTTCTGACAACTTTTTGTTTTGACATTTAACGCATTTACGAACATGTTCGGTTACGTCTCTAGTCATGTTTTTCCATGAATACATTTTTCTTATGTTTTGCAAAGTTCGCGTGATTCCTGGGTGATCAATCCGTAATGAATCATCGTGGTACTTTTGAAAAATTTGAAATTTTTCTTTATGTGTAACAACTTTTGTTAATTGGGGCGTCAGTGCTATTTTTACGTTCTTAAGGATTTTATTTCCTATATTAATATACTTTGTGATCATGTCATTTTCAAATATATTGTCACCTAGTGACTGCTGCAGCTTTGTCAATCCATTATCACCTGCTAATTTTTCAAGTAGTTGGAAAAATCGATTCAAGTCGATATTTCCATTAATGATAAGATTGCTAATATTACTAGTGATCACTTTTTTATTTTTAGTTATTTTTAAACAGTCGCATTTTATTGCTAGCTTTGCGCTGTTTTTACGTAATTTGCTACTGAACGCTTTATATATTTTTTGTTCACTGCACTTAATCAAGTGCGTGTTTTTAGGCTCTTTAAAACCTGCATTTGTTGTCTGATGTTTAGTCGTTACTCTAAATATATTTTTATTTTTATATTGTATTTGCGATAATTTATCAGCGATATAATTTTCTTTTCTCTTAATAGTTTTGGTTAAATTTATATTTCTACTAGTATTCTTTTCATTGTTTGTGGCGGTATAATCTTTTTGATTATTATTTTTAAAATTATTTTGTTTGCATCTTTTTATTAAGTTTGCATGAGCAAATTTTACATGTTGGTCTTGCTTGAAATTATTCCTATGATTAGTGCAAGAATCAATAAACTTAGCTATAGCTTCGTTTATATTTTTAAATTGACTTGCTTCCATTATAAACTGGACTATTTTATTATTAGCGTTTTTAATCATAGCTCGTAGTGCAACTGTTGTAAAATACTTTTCAGCTAATTCTAGTGTTAACCCATCGGAAATATACGCGCATTGCAATTTTTTTGTGAGGTCTTGAATCACTGTAGCATATGCGATGGCTGACTTAGATGCCTGTCGGACGTTCATCAATTTAGCGGTGACGACGTCTACAGATTCACCTTTAACTCTAGCCTTTAGAGATATAATTATATCTTCAATCGAATTTTCTAAACCTGTCAATAAAGTATATGCCATGCCTTTTAATTTTGTTTTATTAAGGCTTATGGCAACTTTTGTGTTGCTATAATTTATTTGGCTTATTAGCTCTAAGGAGGCTAAAAACGATGGGAGTTGCTCAAAGGTGCCATCAAAATCCGGTAGGATTTTTAAAGCAATATTCAAGAAGTCAACTGCCGTTTGATGCATTTTACTTTGTCTTTTCTGATAAATTTTTGCTAGTTACTAATGTCATTTTGCTATAATATTTTAAAAAACTTCGACATAGGGCTCACCTATGCAGTTAAAATAATAGTAAAAATTGTACAAAATTTGAATTAAACAATATCTACATTATGTATAGTGTATACTTCATGAGTAGTAAAAAAATCGTATCGATAATTTATTTTATTACGAAAAATATTTAAACCATTTCGCTTAAGTGGAAAGATTCTTTGAAAAATCTTGGAAAAGTGGACAACAGTTATCGCTTTCGCGTAACATCGACATAGTCAGTCGCATAAGATAATAACGGGCGCCTGACTATGGGCTGTTCATTTGCTACATATGAATTAATTAAGATTAATTTTGCATTAGTCTAAGATTTAGTGTTTAAGAAGGATTTAAAAGGCGCTTTACAACGCTCGAAGTGCAAACAACGAATTGATCGAATATAAAAAAAAAGCAATAAAAGCAATAGATATGTGTGATCTATTGGTGCAAGTAATCGATTATGCGGAGAGTACAATTACTTTTCTCAAAGAAGAAAGAATTGATATAAATAAACTTCGCGTACTAGAATGAGTTGCTGCTGTATTCGAAGAACAGGCTAGAGAAGTGCGAAATGCATTTAATAATTTAATTGATAAACCAACATTAAATCAAATGCAGAAATACTACATCCAGAAATGATCAAATGTTAAATAAAGATTTAATTACACTGCTTTTATTTAAAGTAAAATAATCAATGCAAAGTAAAAGAATTAGAACTTTATTTTATCAAGATCTTGAATATCATGTAAAAAATAAATTTACAATCTTTGTATTAATCAACGTTTATAATTTCTAAATCATCATCATCGGAACACAAATCTACAATTTCTACTTCTTTGCTTGTTTCATTAAACAAGTCTTTTATCTATAATGGAACATTAATTTTCTTTGAAAAAAAATTATATTGAGCCAAAATTGCTTGTTCCATGTTTTTTACCACATTTTTATCTTTAAATCTTTTATTGCATTGAATCCAATCTCTAATTTGATATAATTTTTTGTTCTTTACTTCGTACTTAAGAAGATGTTCAATAAATGGTAAGTACTTTTATAGATGAGAGAGATTGTTACCCATTTATTTATTGTTTTCATATACATATTTTTTTATATTTTTTTTTTATTATACTTTTTAAATTTAATTTTTTTTTTTTTTAATTATTACATTTTTTTTTCTACTTTAACATTTTTGAATCAATATTTACTTATACTTTTGTTATACTTTTTTTTAAAAAATTTTTTTTTTTTTTATTACTTTAAATTAGATATATATATGTTTGAAAAAAAAAAATAGATGTATATTATATTTTTTTTTATTCAATAACATAGAATTTAGCGCTCTTAATAATTTAAAGTATTAATCAATTAATTTTCAAACAATTTTGTAACAGTTTTTTTTTTCTTAAATAAATTTTATTATAATAAATTTTGTTTGAATATAAATGTTTAACGCAATACTAACTTAATAAATATTTTAATAATTTTTCTTTTTTTTTTTGTGTTTCATTCTTCAAATATAATTTTTATTTTTATCATTTAACCTTTATATATATTTGTAATATTTAAAAAAAAATATATGTATATATTGATATTTTCCTACTCGATCAACAGTGATCTCCTGTCTAATATTTCGTATGACTTCACAGGTCATACTCTATTACGAGCAACGCAATTATCGCTCAGTATTACAATTTCTTTACATTTCATTTTTTATACAAAAATTATTTAAAAAATATTTTACAAACATTTTTTTTTTTTTTTTTTAAATAACGTTAAATTATGTTGTGCGCTCTCTGTAGCGCTGCCGGACCCTTAAGATGATTTAGTTTGTCTTCTTTGCTTTTGTATTCCCGCCAACATGGATGATGATGATGATGATGTGCCATTAACTGATTTTGTTGCCACCACCACTGCTGCTGCTGCTGTGCTTGTTGTCGTCGGTGTTAGTCCATTAACGCCGCCATTGAGACCATTACTCAATTGCATAGGTGTATTATGATATGGTGAATAGTAGTTCGGTGACTAATTTATGCGCGTTGGAATGAAATCTGGCGTTTGCGGCGTTACCATATACGTAGCTTATTTACTCTTTGAGGGTATACCATTCGATGGTTAGTAAAAAAATCGGATTCATAGCAGCCATATGTTTGGAAGAAAAATTGTTGTTGTTGTTGCAGCAAAAGTTAACTTTTTTTTTTTCAATTATATCTGAGCTCGATTGACTCGATTTTTTTATATTTTTCATGTAAACCATTAAAATTGTTTTTATTTTTTTTTTTCACATTTAAATTTTGTTTTCTAATGTTTTTGTTTTGCTATTGATTGCTTGTGATTGCTACGATTTGGTTTTTTTTTTTTTTTTCAATGGCGGCATGTAGCACTCATTTTATACAATTTTTTTTTCACTCTTTTTATTTAATTGTTCATATGATACGTTTCACAATAAATTAAACTTTTAAAATTTTCCGTTCACTTTTACTGCCGCTGGAGGAAAATGACAATTTTTCTTTTCCCTCCTCGTGACCATTGTCACGAATGGCATGTAACAAAAACGATTTATGACTTGTTTAATTTACGTTCAAATGCGAACTGACTTTATTTATCCAAATTATCTTTTGTACAAAATGCTTATTGCATACATATAGATGTATGCGAACAGACATAAGCTAAGCAATTCTTAACTTGAATTCGATACTATGCTTGAAAGTCGCGAGTCGTTGACATTCTTGTCATCCGACGCTTTCGTAAACATTGTTGCGCGGAGCGCATGTATCGGACGGACTGATCGTCAGTTTATGCTGACGGGACATTATTACATTATTAAGACTTCAAGCATAGTATGTTCGCTACAATGCGAACCATCATGAGACCGTCTGGCCGCGTCGCGGTGCCTCTCCGAGTCCACTGATACCTGTCTTGCTTTCCTGGGGTCTGCCACACCCCGCCTATTAAATTGACCTCTCTGTTGCCTCTCCTGTAAACGGGGCACAGTGGTCCGAATCACGAATCTAGCTGGACAAAAGTTAATAAATTTTGGATCTCCAAATTACTTTTAAATACTTATAATATATTTCTAATGCTGCAGTTAGGTACACTTTATAGTTACTACATCGATAAACATACTGAATTATATAGAAAATTGAAATTCTCACCTACCGTAAAATGACTTTATTTTTACAAAGTAAATTTAACTTAATAAATAACTAATCTCACTTAGAATTATTAATGTAATGACAAATTGACTTTTTGTACTAAAAACTACAGTTATTTCTCTATATATTTCAGGGATCATCGCTGTTTATATGTCCTTACAAAGTCATAGAAACTTAGATTAAAAATTCGTTTTTTGACTTCTTTAAAAAATAAAGAACAGATCAGAAAAAGTAAGGGCCGTAAAAGGCCGTTATAAAACCATTTTTAAAATTCTTTTGCACCTTTACAAATGTTCAGTTGAAGTTTAATAACCATATCCAACCATTTGGCCTCGTTATAAACATTTTTTAATAACCTTTTTAACCTTGAAAACCCTTAAATACCAATTTTTATCAAAATCCGCTAATATTTTCAATTTTCGACAGCTATATTAAATATCGGCTGCCATATTGGATCCGCCATTTTAAATTTTTAAAAATTGTTGTCATATTTATAATATTATCTAATATTACACAGGCACACAAAAAAAAAAAAAGGTCAAATACCAGAGGTCACAACCCCATACCCCCATGTTTTTGGGGTCGCTGAAACCGAATATGATCATGAAAAAAATTTTTCTTCGCCCATTTTTCCGCTACCACCCCCTTACACCTGCTCCCGGGGGTTGGAATATCATTAGAAAGAAAAAGTCGAGTAGGGTGTGTATTCCTATGTTTTTTGGCTCGCTGAAACTAAAAAAGACTACAAAAAACAAATTCTTCCCCCCCTTAACCCCCCTAAAACCCCTTTGACACCCCCAGGGTGGGGGTTGAAATTCAAAATTTTACGAAAAGTCGAGTGCGGTGTCTAAATCTATGTTTTTAGGTCGCTGAATCCAACAAAAAAACAAAATACAAATTCTTTCCCCCCTTAACCCCTTACAACCCTCTTAACACCCCAGGGTGGAGGTTGCACTTTAAATATTGACTTAAAGTCGAGTGCGATGTCTGACCCTATGTTTTGTGAGGCGCTGAGACTGAGAAACACTACAAAAAATGAGAAGGGTTTAAGTTGTCTGTTTTATGAAAATTCGTGTGGGGTGTGCTTATATGCTTATATATATGTAATGCTGCACGGTGACAGGGACATTAAGCTACATATACATTAGATTCAGTTTTCATGTAATGAACACGGAATACTAAAATGTTTTTGTCGTGTGAAGTCTTTTTTACCATGAAACGTCATATATGTATATTTACGAAAGAGATACAGAATCTCATTCTATTTTTTACCAAATAGAATTGATTCTGTACCTACTTTTGCAACTAGGACACCTCCCCGCGGTGAAGGCGGATAACGGTTTACTGGCTAAGTTCCTAGGTAAAACTGATGCCTTCATGGCAAAAGTAGGGAAGAAGATTACGATGCAGGGGAGGAATACCCCAGTATCGGCGGCTGGTCAGGGTGAGCAAGCGGGCCCGCAGGCGTCGTCATCAAGCAACCGCAGCTCTCGAGTAGTGGGCAACTTGGCTACTTTTGAGTTTAATGCTTCAAGAAGAAATCTAAGTGATCCTATTCATACGTGCAACAAGGAAAGTTCCATGTTTTGTTACGTATGTGGTAAGTACGAAACAGAAAAACGTCGCAGAGCCTTTTCTCGATATGAGGATAAATACAAGTCTTTTTTCTCATTGCAATTTGCAAGTGGTCAAGGAAATTCGTGGGTACCAAGCAGTATATGTAACAACTGCAGGGCAACATTATGTCGTGTGCCGTCCAATTCAAGCGGCAAAAATTGTTTGAAATTTCCTGCTGTGTGGAGAGAGCCAAAAACTGAAGCAGAATGCTACATTTGCTCCATAAAATTTAAAAATATAAATAAAAATATAAATATTAGCCAGTAAACCGTTATCCGCCTTCACCGCGGGGAGGTGTCCTAGTTGCAAAAAGTAGGTACAGAATCAATTCTATTTGGTAAAAAATAGAATGAGATTCTGTATCTCTTTCGTAAATATACATATATGACGTTTCATGGTAAAAAAGACTTCACACGACAAAAACATTTTAGTATTCCGTGTTCATTACATGAAAACTGAATCTAATGTATATGTAGCTTAATGTCCCTGTCACCGTGCAGCATTACATATATATAAGCATATAAGCACACCCTACACGAATTTTCATAAAACAGACAACTTAAACCCTTCTCATTTTTTGTAGTGTTTCTCAGTCTCAGCGCCTCACAAAACATAGGGTCAGACATCGCACTCGACTTTAAGTCAATATTTAAAGTGCAACCTCCACCCTGGGGTGTTAAGAGGGTTGTAAGGGGTTAAGGGGGAAAGAATTTGTATTTTGTTTTTTTGTTGGATTCAGCGACCTAAAAAACATAGATTTAGTCACCGCACTCGACTTTTCGTAAAATTTTGAATTTCAACCCCCACCCTGGGTGTGTCAAAGGGGTTTTAGGGGGTTAAGGGGGGAAGAATTTGTTTTTTGTAGTCTTTTTTTTAGTTTCAGCGAGCCAAAAAACATAGGAATACACACCCTACTCGACTTTTTCTTTCTTATGATATTCCAACCCCCGGGAGCAGGTGTAAGGGGGTGGTAGCGGAAAAAAGGGGGAAAAAAAATTTTTTTCATGATCATATTCGCTTTCAGCGACCCCAAAAACATGGGCGTATGGGGTTGTGACCTCTGGTATTTGACCTTTTTTTTTTTTGTGCCTGTGTTATTATTAATAGCTAATATTATCAATTTTTCAACAGCCATATTGAATCCGCCATTTTGAATTTTTGAAATTTGTCTTCTGATTCGTAATCAGCGATCACAAAAACCCTTAGACACCAATTTTTATTCAAATCCGCTAATATTTTCAATGTTTCGGCAGCCATGTTGGATCCGCCATTTTGAATTTTTGAAATCTGTCTTCAGATTCGTAATCAGAGACCACAAAAACCCTTAGATACGAAGGTATGTAAAAATCTGTTAAAGAGAATTTGCTAAAATAGTTTTGTCCAGCTAGATTTACGATTCGGACCACTGTGCGGGGTGGTCCCAACGGATTCTTCTTTTTCCGGAAGGAAAGATTCCGACTCTGGCTGCTGGCGTCTCGGGATCGTATACCGCTCGCGTCGATAGCTGTTGCCTCGATTGTCGTCCCTGGTGGTCTTGTCCGGGTGATCATTGTTGTAGATTGTAGGCACGGACAGCTTTGTAGTGATATCTGGCTGTCTGCAACTCTCTAGTGCATCTGTTGTTCTATCGGGTACAATGTCTGGTTGCTGTCCCCCTTGATCTTCTCCTCGATGGCAAGCCTCTTCAAATACCAGTGATTCCGGAAGTACATCCACTCCATTGTCTTGCATATCCTTCCCCATCGTGAGTTTAAACCCTCCGCACTCGATACGCGCACAAGTTTTACTCAGAAAATCCATGCCGAGTAGCACCTCATGAGCCACTTCCGGCATTACCAAAAAGTCGACTGTGGAAGTTTTATTGCCAAGCGATGCCGCAACCTGAACGGAGTTATAGACGTCTCTAACTGTGCCATCCGCTAACCGGATGACCATCTTTTGCTACTTTCGCGCGCTCGATCTTTCAGTCCTTCCGCTACAAGTTGATTGACAAAGCTTCTCGAGGCTCCGGTGTCAATCAACGCCGTCATCATCTCACCCCATATTGACACCTGGGCTGTGAGACGTCGACTCTTGCATTTCAGCGCATTCATTTCACTTGAGGGTTTCTGTCTGGCGCTCCGATGTCCCCTCGCTCCATCGGGCTTTGCTCGTCTACAACATTCTGTAGTCCGGACGCCTCTTTTACCGCAACCGACAATCACGCGCGAAATGACCAACCTGACCACATCTATAGCATATTCTAGCGGAGTTAAGTGGTCCGTCTACCGCCGCGACTGTTGCCTGAATCAATCTAGGACCTGCGGTGTCTGGCCTATAAGTTGCTGGTGGTCGAAGGTGTTCCAAATCATTAACCATGTCGATCAATTCCGCCAAAGTGGTGAAATCACCCCTCTTTATATACAACTGAACTTCGCTCCGACTGTTTCTGTAAATTCGTTCTAACTTTCTCGTTTCTGAGAAGTTCGCGCGCCGCATGAGATTCTGAATTTCAAGTAAATAAGCCTTGAAATTCTCATTACTACCTTGCACACGTTGGCGTATTTCGTCCTCTAGTTGCTCAAAATAGCGCAAGAAAAACGTGTTAAATTCCTTTTTGAACTCCACCCAATCTCTTATCGTCGAAGTATTATTCCGCCACCAGATTAAAGCAGCTCCCCGAAGTAACTCCGGCATCGCTTGAGGCAACAAGTCTTCGGCAAGAGCATACATTGCCATTAATTCTTCGACTCGTTCGATAAAATCAAGCGGATCCGTCGAGCCATCAAAGTACACCGTCCACTTTCGGACGCGATCCATAGCTTCGGCCAGCGCAGCTAGAGTTTTAGCCGATTTCGCTCGAGTTCGAGCTGGAGGCATCGACCTTGCTGTTGCGGATGAGGTCTGTCTACCCATCGCGTGATCAGGTACCACCAGTGAGGTAGCCTCTGTTCCTTCTTGGTTCTGTGCATTCTCCACAGGACTAGTTTCTGCGCCATCTACTACCTTGGAGAAAGTACGTCGAAGCTCATCGATTCTGTTTCGAACTTCCAGCGGATGGTCACCGCGTTCTAAATATTCTAATAATCGTTTTCTTATTTCCGTGGGGGTCCCCTCCGTGATACCCAAAAGCTCTTTGCCTACTTGGCTAAGCTCCAGCTTGCTTAATCCGTCCACCCAGGTTGCCATATCACTCATCGTCTTCATTTCTTCCACCACAGTTCTCGATTGTTCACCTGTTGCCTCGGGAGTTTCACTCTGGTTTATAAAAATACTATGCCAATCTCTATTTGGTAATACCAACACCGCTTGTGAACAATGATTTTTAATGGGACCCTTCTTATTGTTAATAAACCGCAAATTAATCCTACTTTCTTGCACCGCTTTGAATTAATCTTTCTGTGATAATTAACCTCAACTTAAGTATATTGTCTTTAATCTTCTTTCACCGCTTGTAGTTAATTTTCCTAAGGCCTGTTCTCGTATAAAATCGATTTTTTTCTTTTCTTGGGTTAGTGGTTTTTTAAGCCAAATCACATCCGTTGTGGATGTTTTGGATGCCAGGGTCCCTGCTCGGGCGCCACTGTAACGATTGCACAGGCCGGGGTATCCTCAACGGATGCCCAAGCGTTCTGTCACAGAAAATTTGTACATATATTTTTCAGCGACCTCTTGCGATTGTGTGTTCCAGAATAATTTTTTTCCAAGAAAATCAAATAAAATACGACTTTATTTTTTTATTTTTAATTATTATTACTTTCCATATTTTTATTTACAATAATTCATTTTTATTTACAATGATTCAAAATATTTACAACAATTCAAATTATTTACAATAGTTCATAATATTTACACTAATTCAAATCTCTAGTATCAATGTTCATTTAATATTAGCCTCACTTAATTACCACGTGACAAATCTTCCTATATATTCTTTACTCTGGGTGTGTGGTTAAAACCAAGACAGACCCCAGTGTTTAACCCACAGTGGACCGTCAATAACTTTGGAACGAAATCCAATTGTCGTAACGCCCAAGAAAATATGTGTCTCTAGTGCTTACAGTCGAATCTAAGCCGGAACCTGTGATTGGACTGTAGTGTAGGTCGTTGTTACTGTGGAACGAAATCTAGTTATCGCAACGCCACGAAAAAATCTTTGTTGTTACTCCTGCAGTCAAATCTAAGCCGGAACCTGTGATTGGACTGAAGTGTAGGCCGTTGTTACTGTGGAACGAAATCCAGTTGTCGCAACGCCACGAAAAAATCTTTGCTACTAACTTGGCAGTCGAATCTAAGCCGGAACCTGTGATTGGACTGAAGTGTAGGCCGTTGTTACTGTGGAACGAAATCCAGTTATCGCAACGCCACGAAAAAATCTTTGTTGTTACTCCTGCAGTCAAATCTAAGCCGGAACCTGTGATTGGACTGAAGTGTAGGCCGTTGTTCTGTGGAACGAAATCCAGTTGTCGCAACGCCACGAACAAATCTTTGTCACTAACTTGGCAGTCGAATCTAAGCCGGAACCTGTGATTGGACTGTAATGTAGGTCGTTGTTACTTTGGAACGAAATCCAATTGTTGCAGCGCCACGAAAAATCTTGCCACTAGTACTTCACTTTGTCACAAATTTTATTAATATTTAATTAGTTGGTTCGTTATATTTTCTTTTTATTAATGACTTCTTCTTCAATGTAAAAAACCAATTAAATTGGAAAAAACCCAATTTATAAATTAAATAAACGCAAGTACTCTTACTGGCGCCTCGTGTTTCCTTTGCAAACCCCTTTTTTTTCAATAGCAATTTATTATTTAATTATTATTTATATATGTTTGTCTTGCGCCGTCAATTTCACTAAACCGCGTGCACACAAAATTGTCTTTTTTGTCCTTTCTCTTTTGTTCTTTTTGTTCTCTTATTTTTTGTTGCACACCAAATTGTATTTTTTTTTATTAAACTGCACTTTTATTAATTTTTTTATCAAATATCTTTTTTTTCGCAGTATTATTTCTTTTTTTCCTAATTCACTTTTCCTTTTACCAAAAAAAAAAAAACCCACGAAGCACCCCCGTTCCGATCACCCGCTTGTTCTGACCTTGTACCTCCAAATCCGTCTGTGTGCTCACCTGTTGCTTGCTTGATTCCAATTCCTTAATGTTCTTAAGCCACGCATAATTATAACACCTCCTTCGGACTGCGTCGGCGTCAAGCGTTTCACTTACTCTCCCACTCTCACTTTCTTTATTTTCTTTTTACGCACACCTGTCTCATCCTTCGTATACATATGCGTACATAAAGCTTTTTGCGCATACATTCGAAACGTCGATTGCTCTTTAAACCGTTTCGCACCTGTTGCTGCTCTCCTCGATCTAACGCCACTCCCACACACCTGTTTCGTCATTCGTCTTCGTACTCCAACTATTCCACGTGAGCAGCTCTATGCGTGGGTGAGAGTGCTTTCATTCGGACGCACGAGTACGCTTCTATTTAAAACGGAGTTGGCCTTGTGTGTACATTTGGCGCAGCATGATAACATTTTATATGATGCCGCGCATGCTCGACTTACTATAGTGTGTAGCGTGCAGTAACTTCCTCTCCCCGAGAGAACGTAATAGTGCGTGTGCGTGTCTATGTAAAGCTCTGAGTTGTTGACAAGAATATAAATTGTATCAGATCGTATGTATGTATGATGTATGTATGTTTGTACGAATGTTTGCAAAACTATGGTTAATTGTTGTAATTAGTATATTTGTTTCTCTTTCCAATAACGTGGGTGGTTTCTAAATTTACTAATTTCTACCATTTATCAAATTATTAATTTAGAGGTAAGCGACTCTATTCCAATTTGAACAACATTTTATCCGAAAACACGATAAAGAAATACTTGTTGTTGTGCGATGGTAGCTCACCATCGTCACAATGTATGGGGGATATTGTTTGGGTGGGTCCTTTTTGTATGAATGTATGTGTGTTTCTGTGTGCTTGTCCGAAGTATTCGTCTCGCATGGGGCCACCAGTCCCCGAGTTACATGGTACTCACTGGTAGTACCTCGGGTACGAAGTTTGACCAGAGACCACGGGCGTCTAGTTCTGGGCCGATCTAAGCGTTCAGTTCTATTCGTTGTAGTCCCTCGGGATTTTGTTGGGGGTATAACTGGCCGTCTTCGGACGGTTATGATTTGATCATCATCAATTGTATGTATGATGTATAGTATTGCCCGATCCGAGCTCTGTAGCGCTTTGTTCATAGCCGCGAAATTCAAAAGACAAAAAGGCGGAAGGGAGATTTTTGACCACCTTTAATATGTTCATGCATAAGACACAATCTTGTGACATATACATAAGGCAACCATGGCCTGCAAGCGCAGCATTTTCCGACACCGAACAAGGCGGCCTGAACATAAGCGGCCGATCGAGTTTCAAGTGCCCGGAATGTTTATATATTTATGAGTGCGCAGAATGTTTGTATGATTGCGTTATGTATGCATTGCAACAAAGTGTCACAATGTGTTCTAGTACTTGACATACTACAGTTTTCTAAGCTGGTGTTATACCTATTGTTTGTCTCTGATCCAAAGTAGACGAAGTTTTCCACAACCTCGAAGTCGTGTTTATGATATGCGAGTAGATACCAAGTACTTCGTCTTACTTTTTGTTCACCGCTAGTCCCATTGAGCAAGAGTTCTCTTCAATCATTTTGAAAGCCCTGCGTACAGTACGTGTATTTTTGCCGATTATTTTAAAGTCATTGGCATAATCGAGCAACATAGTATGTTGTCAGAAAATATAGCTCTTCAAATCGACGTGTGGGCACTAAAATAGTATATCAGGAGATTGAAGAAGTTGCACGACAACACATCATGACAACGCTTTGGGTGTTTGTCAGCGTCATCATACAGAGACGAACGATTTTTGAGGGGATATGAAGTTCAGTCAGTGGAATACTTCGAAGAACTTTGATCTTACTGGCGTGACGAAAGCGGCTTTGAAGTCGATTTTCTTTTCTTTAGTTTTCTCCAGAATTTTGGGTAACGTAAAAATGGAGTCGGTGGTTGTCTTCTTCGGTCTAAAACCGCACTAGTACTATCCAACTATACTTCCTACGTACGGTTTCAGTCTATTTCACAATACGACAGATACGATTTTATAAGCGATTGGAAGAAGACTTATACAGCGATATTTTGCGCAGACTGCGGGTGTCTCATTTCTTGAGGATTGGGCAAAGCACGCTTACATTCCAATCACTGGTCATGCATTCACCAGTCCATATTTTGCCTAAGAGCCGATGCATACATTTAGTCAACTCTTCGCCAGCAGTCTTAAATAATTCTGCGGGTATTTCTTCTGCGCCTGCAGCATTGTAACCATTAGCCTATGTATTGCTTCTAAGAACTCGTCACAGCCAGGTGGCTCCACAAGAGGCCCATCATCGGGCAGGGGACCTTGATATTCATCTTCTCCGCTGGCGGCATTGTTCCCGTCCTCGCTCTCAAGCAGGGTAGAGAAGGCATTTCTAAATGGCGATGTTCTTCTCTGCCGCAGCAATGCGTCATTCCTCATCGTACTAACCATTGTCATAACCAATTACCTCTTTGGCAGTCGGAGTAGTCTCTCTAAGAAGTTGAAAGACCCTTGTTGAGAAGGCAGTGGGGGTCTGCTGCGAATTTAGCCTACCAACGCTGCGACTCATCGCCTACTTGAAACCAAATTTGAACTTGAAAGGATAGAAGACTCGACATGAGAGGTCAAATTCGTTTTTTCTTGCTCGGCACTGTACATAGTAGGTGCAAAAGTCTCTCACTGGCAGTGTCCGTCAAAACTAATTGATCATCTGAAGCTGGTAAAGTATTTTTTGCATCCTCAGAGAAATATGTGTTGACAGAACAATCGCTTAAATAATGTAAGGAAGACGGTAG
>JAEIFJ010001342.1:0-47145 GCA_018903435.1 Leucophenga varia | reverse complement strand
ACTATTTCTTATATTTATTCTGCACTCTGCTGTTATTGTTGTTGCTATCGGTTTCATATAGCGATGTCAGCGTCTTACATATTTCCGCTGTTTCTAAACATAAAGTTGAAGTGGTTTTGGCGGTGCTGGTGGAAAGGGGTGTAGGGTGGTAACTCGCGCCGCTGCAAGTATAAAGACAACTAAAACAAACTCTTAATTTTTTACAAAACACAAAACAAATCAAATTAGAGTTAATCTGGCTGCGCCGACCGAAACGGGAAGCAAGGAGAGCGAGAGAACAAAGCCGCCCACCGTTTTGTATGTTCCTTTGTGTGCGTACGCTTTGAACTCTTACTCTCCCCTGCTATCGCATCAATCGGTTCACCAACGATTAACCCTAAGCTGACCAGCAGGTTTTTTTCTTTACTAAATTCAATTATGTGGCTCAAACATTCCACCCGCCTTGCAGCAACGCAGCAATACTTACAAGTTCAGGTTTTCTTCCGTTATATATTATTCAATATTCTTCATGCTTAAACGAATTCATATTCAAAAAAAACTAAAACTAATTAACAATAGAAAAAGTAAAATTCACAAAAATAAAACATCAAAATTTAAAAAATAGCCCCATTTGGAACATTGTGCCATCGGCTGTCCTAGTCCACCACTGATGACTCCTGTGATGATGATGCGCGCGTAGACCTCAGCTCCAACTATGAGATGTATATCATCAGCTTCGTGAAAGCTGGGATCTGCCAGCTGGAGGTACCGCAAATATTCCAGGTGGGTGAGGTTGATCGTATTTGAAGGGACCCTGCGTGATAGGGTCGGCAGTGCATACACCGTCGCGTTCATCGTCTCGTGAGGGTTCACTCGACTTCTCAACTCGAGAGTGCAGAGGTCTCCTGCTTGGGAGCGGTTCACGTTAGCCCCTATCATATGGACCAGCCTCGCGCATATCATTGACCTGACACTGCACGGATCCAGCAAGACCCGAACGTCATGCAGACGACTTCGTCCTTTCACCTTTATAAGTGCAGTCGGCAACAGAACTACTGCACTCTGCTGAATTAGTGGGGGTGGACGCGGTATCCGTGACCGAGCGTCGTACGGATGCACTCGCCGAGACCCGAGTGTGTCTCTGTTGGAGACCTGTGTGGCTTGAGCCACGTTATTTGCATAACGGGCTCTCCCTCCATCTCGGCGCGTGGCACGATGTGTGCGTGACTGAAACCGCTGCCTGCAAGAAGGGGTGCTGAGTCCGTCCGCAAGGAACGAACGTCAACAGGAACCCCTCTCACCGTCTCCAGCCCATCACCCACATCTGCTTCGGGATCCGACAACTCCTCGATCTGCAACGTTCGTCGATCGCCATCGATCGACAAAACGTCATCTTGGTAGCACGGCACCACCTCTAAGCCACTCACAGGCCTCTCCTCGTGCAGAAGCGTGTTGTGCTTCTCACCGCAGACCCGACAACGGTGGTCACTCGGACACGCAGAAGTAGAATGACTGCTCGCAAAACAGTTTGAGCACAGTCGGAAAATGAGAACGTCCCGTAGACGTCTCGTCACGCCGGTTGAACACCCCGCAGTTCCTCAAGTGGTGCCTACCATTTCACAGTGGGCACTTCCTCAATGAGGTAATTTCGTTGCTTGCATCCATTGTTACTTCTGAAAAAATGAAAAAAAATTTTATTTAAGGGCAGGACAATGAGTTTCGCAATTGGACGGCGTATGCATCTACGCTCAGTCCGGACATCTGCAACTCTTACTTTGCCATCACGACCTGGAAAAAGTTTTAATAATCCTGCCTAATCGCCATTCATTTGGAGACATACCTTCATCCTTCACAACCACTAAATTCTCAACTGACAAGTCCTGTGTGGGATTTTTCCACTTGTGCCTTTTTGTGTGGTTCTGATAAATACTCATTTGTCCATCTACGACAAATTTCCTGAATAAAACACCTTTACTCTTTGCCAGCGATTCGAAATAGACAAAGGAACCTCCTGAATTTCTGGTTCAATGTTACTCAAAAGGGGGCCACCAACTAAAAAGTGACCAGGTGTCAACGCTGCTAGAGTTTCTGAGTCATCAGTCAAACGACATAAAGATCGTGAATTAAAGCAGTCTTCGATTCGTGCTAAAAGAGTCGTGAATTCTTCGAATGTATATTGCATTTGACCTGCTATTTTCCGCAAATGACTCTTTAAACTTCTAGCTCCCGCTTCCCATAAACCTCCCATTTAAGGAGCAGCAGCGGGGTTAAATCGCCAAGAAATCGTTTTAAAGCCTTGGCTACATTCGTTACGTTTGTCAATCTCCTTTAATACTTCTAGAAATTCGTTTTGCAAAACACGATCAGCCCCAACAAAACTAGTTCCATTGTCAGAATGGATTTCAAGCGGGCAACCTCGTCTGGCTATAAACCGAGACAAAGCTGCCAGAAAAGTATTCGTCGAAAGATCGCTAGTTAGTTCTAAATGGATAGCCTTTGTCAAAAAGCATTCAAAAACACAAATATATCCCTTTGTTATTCGACAAGCTCTCCCAGAAAAGCTTCTTATATCAAAGGGACCAGTAAAATCAACCCCTGTAACAGCAAATGGTCTCGATAGAGAACACCGTTCAGGAGGCAACGCAGCCATCAACTGAGTCATTTGCTTTTTCTTCCAAATAGTACATACTTTACATCGGCTAATTACTAGCTTTATCCAAATCTTTGCCTTCAGTATCCAATACTCTGAACGAACTAGCCTCAACATAAGCGAATTTCCACCATGAACTTATGTATAAATTCAACCAACAGTAGAGAAAATCTGCTTCGATATGGTAAAATGATTGGGTATCTTTCTTTCGCTGTAATCGAAAGCGAAGAAGCCAGTCGTCCATTACACCTCAAGACTTCGTCTATATAGAGAACTCTTTTCTAAGCAACTCCGATACTCATCAGGAAAATATGCCTTTTGGCACACTACAATTAAGCGCCATTTGACGAAATCAATTTCCTCCCTTGTCAAGGTTAAGGACGAAAAACACCTTTTCCCAAGAGTTCGAAAATAAAACCTATAAATATAGGCTATCACTTTAAAACTACGTGAAAGGGATGAAAAACGATCAAGAATGTCTTCAAATGCTTTAAAGAAACTAAAATTGCACTTGATTTCTCGAATTTCTTGATTCGTCTCATTCAGTAGACATTGAGTCGGCTATTCAGCTTTCGGTTTCTCCAGCCAGGAAGGTCCTTGCCACCAAAGTTTTGAATTTGAAAGCTCCTGAGGACTAACACCTCGACTTCCTAAGTCAGCTGGATTTTTATGTGACTCCACATGGGCCCAATTCGTTACACCAACCTTGTTTTCAATCTTCGTGACACGATTCGCTACAAATGTCTTCCAAGAATTAGAAGGTTTCTTCAACCACGCCAACACTATTGTTGAATCGCACCACAAGTGTACAGGGGCTGACACTCCTAGTTTAGGAACAATGTTTTTCACCAAATCTGCTAACAAGACTGCACCACATAGTTCTAATCTTGGCAAAGATATAGTCTTTATTGGTGCCACTTTGGTTTTAGCTGAAAGAAGAAAGGTCCTGAACTTCAAATCAGATTCCTCAACACGCACGTACAATGCTACCGCGTATGCCTTCTCTGAGGCATCTGAGAAACCGTAGAATTGAAATTTTCGAGAAGGAGCAAAACTGGCCCACCTAGGGATCTTCACATCATTGACTTGTGGATAGTCTGAAACAAATCTAATCCAAATTTCAAGACACTTTCCGTTAAGTTCCTCGTCCCACTCAAGTTTCTCGATACAAATTCGTTGCATTAGAATTTTTGCAGTAACCACAACCGGAGGGATCCAGCCTGCTGGATCAAACAACTGCGCAATAGTTGATAAATCCTTCCGTTTTGTATACGGCAAGTTGGCTAGTATGGGTTTAGCGGTAAAATAAAACTCATCTAGCAACGCTTTCCACCGTATACCCAACATTTTGGCAACCGCATCTTTCTCTTTATCAAAAAAGGTCTGAAGGCACATCATTGAGAATTTCTTTATTGTTAGCAGTCCATTTGCGTAAAGGAAAACCAGCTGACCCTAACACGAATGACAATTCCTTTCTCATGCTGATGGCAGTGGGGATGTCGTGAGCGCCCACCAATGCATCATCGACGTACATGGACTCCCGCAAGATCTTAGCAGCAAGAGGATATTGTGACTCTGAATCATCTGCAAGCCTCAACAACGTCCTAATGGCTAAATACGGCGCATAGTTAATACCAAAAGTCACTGTCATTAATTCAAAATCACCAACCTCTTGATCACTAGCTGATCGATACAGAATCCTCTGAAAAGATGCATGAATAGGATTCACAAAAATTTGTCTATACATCTTCTCTATATCTGCGTTAAATACATATTTGAAAAATCGCCACCGTAGAATCAGCATAGTCAGATCTGATTGCAAAACTGGGCCAGTATACAAAATGTCGTTTAAGCTCAACCCCTGTACAAAAATATTAGAACAAGGTTCCGTACGAGACCTAATTTCAAAAGAGCACGATTGATTCACCCTTGCTGAAACACTATTATTCAAACCAGCGACGTTCGCATTCACCATTTGAACAGGTAGTCCAATTCTTTTTTGCAACTTCTCTGATATGAATGTGCACTCCGAACCTGTATCCAAAAGACAACGAGCGCTGAAGATTTGACCATTATGCTCGATATCAACCATAGCTGTTCCCAAGAACACATTCCGACTATTGGTTGAGAAACATGTTTGAACATGGGACACTGGGGGGTGCAGTTGAATCAGGCTCATGGCTACCAGTCACAACATTAACTTTGTGTAACAATGTGTGATGCTTCTTTTTACACGTTGCACAACTAAATTTGCTAATGCAGTCCTTGTATCCGTGAGAGCCAGAGAAACAATTGAAGCACAATCTTAATCGCTTAACTTCGTTAATGCGGCTGTCAACCGGTAAGGACAAAAATTTAGGACACTTCCTAAGAAAATGTTTCTGTCCAGGGCACATCTTGCATTGACCATCGTACGTCCCTTCATTTGCATGATGAGCTTGTACAATTTTATGAACTAACTTGGTTGCATTAACCGGTTTCGCCCTTAATCGAAGGTCAGACATAGTTTCAAGGGTTTGAAAACGATTATTCAAGAAACTATCTAAATCACTCCATTTTGGCATAACTAATTTTTCAGTTATACTTTGCTCCCATAACGCTAAAGTGGTTTCGGGTAACCTGGAGGTGCACAAAAAAATAAAAATGGGATCCCAGTCTCCAATCTCAACCTTGTGAACTTTAAGAACCGAGATACAATTCTTTTTTTGCCGTTGCAGTCCTTTAATTGCTATTCCTGATTCATCACTAACAAAAGGGAGACTAAATAATATTTTCAATTGACTGTTAACTATTATCCTTTTATTTTCGTACCTATCCTTTAAATTTTCCCATGCGAGTGAAAAACCTTCATTCGTTAAAGGGATTTGTTGAACAATTTCTTTGGCTTCTCCTCTTGTTTTTTGATTTAAATAGAATAACTTCTCTACTGAAGTCAATCGTATATTGTTCCCATATATTGCGGTGAACATATCTCTAAATGTAGGCCAAGATTTGTAATCACCATGAAAAACTTAGGTGTCGCATGGTGGGACATGAAGTGAAGGTCCAGCAGCTAATACTAGGGCGGGCGGTGGGTGTAGGAGGCAGTGGGTGTAGGAGGCTCCGGTACTGAAGGTACTGTTGGGAGCTCGGGTGGTACTGCACTAATAGTAAGACCTGGTGCAACAGTGGAATGACCCGAAGGAGACTCGTTTGACGCCATGAGGTTAAACGTTTCCTTCACTTTGCAGTTCGTGCGGACATAGGTTCTGAAAACTCTGGTTATACCGCACTTGAAGAGCTCTCAATCTTTCTTCCTCTTCTTCCCCTTCTGGAGTTGAAGCCATGCATACGTCATATGCAGCCATGACAGCGTCCCATCTGTCTTTCAACTCTTCATCGTACATATCTAAAGAAATACTTGTTTGGTCGGAGAGAGACAGATTATTTATTTGGGTCTCGAACCCTTCCAGGGATTCCGCACTACGATAAAAACCCGCAAAGGATGGCATTTCAATTTTTTTTTTTTTAAGTTTTTACAAAAGGAATAAAACCAACACAGATCCAAAAAAATTAATTTAAAAAAAAAAAAAAAAAAAACACACGCTTTATTTGGCTTAAAAACCGCTTCTCAATTATACGCTAAGAAACAAAAACACTCGTGAAGCTGTAAATGTTTGCAATTAGCAAAATAATATAAAAAATATTTAAAAAAAAAATAATTCCACAAAAAAAAATTTAATTATTTTATTTTTTTTAATTAAATTTGTAATAAAAATATTTTCGACAATCGCCACAAATTCAATATTTTTTTTTTTTTTTTAATTATTATTATAACACTTTTTTTTTTTTTAAAGAATAAAATCTTTTTAAAAAAAAAACTAAAGAATTATTTTAAACCACGTACCACGGTAAAAGGAATAAAATTTTATTTAAAAAAAAATTAAGAATTATTTTTACACTTCGTACCACGGTAAAAGAATAAAATCTAATTAAAATTTATACAATTATTTTACACTTCGTACCACGGTACCAAAATGCGTTTATGTTTGCAAATAATTTATCAAAGCAACAACAACTACAAACCGTTTGGTTTGTTGAACTTTTCTAATATCGTTGTTGTTGCTATTTGATTTTTATAATTTTAATTGCTGCAGCTTAATGACTGCTCGCAAAACAGTTTGAGCACAGTCTGAAAATGAGAACGTCCCGTAGACGTCTCGTCACGCCGGTTGAACACCCGGCAGTTCCTCAAGTGGTGCCTACCATTTCACAGTGGGCACTTCCTCAATGAGGTAATTTCGTTGCTTGCATCCATTGTTACTTCTGAAAAAATGAAAAAAAATTTAATTAAGGGCAGGACAATGAGTTTCGCAATTGCACGCTCAGTCCGGACATCTGCAACTCTTACTTTGCCATCACGACCTGAAAAGTTTTAATAATCCTGCCTAATCGCCATTTATTTGGAGACATACCTTCATCCTTCACAACCACTAAATCCTCAACTGACAAGTCCTGTGTGGAATTTTTTCCACTTGTGCCTTTTGTGTGGTTCTGATAAATACTCATTTTTCCATCTACGACAAATTTCCTGAATAAAACACCTTTACTCTTTGCCAGCGATTCGAAATAGACAAAGGAACCTCCTGAATTTCTGGTTCAATGTAACTCAAAAGGGGGCCACCAACTAAAAAGTGACCAGGTGTCAACGCTGCTAGAGTTTCTGAGTCATCAGTCAAACGACATAAAGATCGTGAATTAAAGCAGTCTTCGATTCGTGCTAAAAGAGTCGTGAATTCTTCGAATGTATATTGCATTTGACCTGCTATTTTCCGCAAATGACTCTTTAAACTTCTAACTCCCGCTTCCCATAAACCTCCCATGTGAGGAGCAGCAGCGGGGTTAAATCGCCAAGAAATCTCTTTTAAGCCTTGGCTACATTCGTTACGTTTGTCAATCTCCTTTAATACTTCTAGAAATTCGTTTTGCAAAACACGATCAGCCCCAACAAAATTAGTTCCATTGTCAGAATGAATTTCAAGCGGGCAACCTCGTCTGGCTATAAACCGAGACAAAGCTGCCAGAAAAGTATTCGTCGAAATATCGCTAGTTAGTTCTAAATGGATAGCCTTTGTCAAAAAGCATACAAAAACACAAATATATCCCTTTGTTATTCGACAAGCTCTCCCAGAAAAGCTTCTTATATCAAAGGGACCAGTAAAATCAACCCCTGTAACAGCAAATGGTCTCGATAGAGAACACCGTTCAGGAGGCAACGCAGTCATCAACTGAGTCATTTGCTTTTTCTTCCAAATAGTACATACTTTACATCGGCTAATTACTAGCTTTATCCAAATCTTTGCCTTCAGTATCCAATACTCTGAACGAACTAGCCTCAACATAAGCGAATTTCCACCATGAACTTATGTATAAATTCAACCAACAGTAGAGAAAATCTGCTTCGATATGGTAAAATGATTGGGTATCTTTCTTTCGCTGTAATCGAAAGCGAAGAAGCCAGTCGTCCATTACACCTCAAGACTTCGTCTATATAGAGAACTCTTTTCTAAGCAACTCCGATACTCATCAGGAAAATATGCCTTTTGGCACACTACAATTAAGCGCCATTTGACGAAATCAATTTCCTCCCTTGTCAAGGTTAAGGACGAAAAACACCTTTTCCCAAGAGTTCGAAAATAAAACCTATAAATATAGGCTATCACTTTAAAACTACGTGAAAGGGATGAAAAACGATCAAGAATGTCTTCAAATGCTTTAAAGAAACTAAAATTGCACTTGATTTCTCGAATTTCTTGATTCGTCTCATTCAGTAGACATTGAGTCGGCTATTCAGCTTTCGGTTTCTCCAGCCAGGAAGGTCCTTGCCACCAAAGTTTTGAATTTGAAAGCTCCTGAGGACTAACACCTCGACTTCCTAAGTCAGCTGGATTTTTATGTGACTCCACATGGGCCCAATTCGTTACACCAACCTTGTTTTCAATCTTCGTGACACGATTCGCTACAAATGTCTTCCAAGAATTAGAAGGTTTCTTCAACCACGCCAACACTATTGTTGAATCGCACCACAAGTGTACAGGGGCTGACACTCCTAGTTTAGGAACAATGTTTTTTCACCAAATCTGCTAACAAGACTGCACCACATAGTTCTAATCTTGGCAAAGATATAGTCTTTATTGGTGCCACTTTGGTTTTAGCTGAAAGAAGAAAGGTCCTGAACTTCAAATCAGATTCCTCAACACGCACGTACAATGCTGCCGCGTATGCCTTTTCTGAGGTATCTGAGAAACTGTGGAGTTCTAATTTTTCGGGAAGGAGCAAAACTGACCCACCTAGGGATCTTCACATCATTGACTTGTGGATAGTCTGAAACAAATCTAATCCAAATTTCAAGACACTTTCCGTTAAGTTCCTTGTCCCACTCAAGTTTCTCGATCCAAATTCGTTGCATTAGAATTTTTGCAGTAACCACAACCGGAGAGATCCAGCCTGCTGGATCAAACAACTGCGCAATAGTTGATAAAACCTTCCGTTTTGTATACGGCAAGTTGGCTAGTATGGGTTTAGCGGTAAAATAAAACTCATCTAGCAACGCTTTCCACCGTATACCCAACATTTTGGCAACCGCATCTTTCTCTTTATCAAAAAAGGTTTTACTCATTAGGTGGTCTGAAGGCACACCATTGAGAATTTCTTTATTGTTAGCAGTCCATTTGCGTAAAGGAAAACCAGCTGACCCTAACACGAATGACAATTCCTTTCTCATGCTGATGGCAGTGGGGATGTCGTGAGCGCCCACCAATGCATCATCGACGTACATGGACTCCCGCAAGATCTTAGCAGCAAGAGGATATTGTGACTCTGAATCATCTGCAAGCCTCAACAACGTCCTAATGGCTAAATACGGCGCATAGTTAATACCAAAAGTCACTGTCATTAATTCAAAATCACCAACCTCTTGATCACTAGCTGATCGATACAGAATCCTCTGAAAAGATGCATGAATAGGATTCACAAAAATTTGTCTATACATCTTCTCTATATCTGCGTTAAATACATATTTGAAAAATCGCCACCGTAGAATCAGCATAGTCAGATCTGATTGCAAAACTGGGCCAGTATACAAAATGTCGTTTAAGCTCAACCCAGTGTAGGTTGTGCACGACGCATTGAAGACAACTCTGACCTTAGTGGAGATGCTATCGGGTTTTACTACGGCATGATGTGGCACGTAATAATGACGCATTGACTCGTCACCAGTCGGTTTCGAAACTAAACTCATGAGTCCCAAGTGGATATACTCATCTAGTACTGCCTTATACTGGTCTGCCAACCCCCGACGAACTAAAGAGCCCTCACTTCTCTTTAGCTGTGCTAAAGCTAGCTGTCGAGACTGTCCCAACTTAGCTCCCAGAGAGGTAGGATCCTTAAATGGCAAGTCAACTACATATCGTCCGTCTTCCTTTCTGTAAGTGATTTTCTGATATAAGTCTTCAACGACCATATCTTCCTCCGTGGGAGGCCTTTCAACCACTACCTCTTCACACTCCCAAAACTTTGTCATCTGTTTCTCCAAGTCCACACAATTGAAAAACAATAGCCGTTTTGGGGGTCGATCGGACGCTACACTGCCAAGTGGACCGGTAACAACCCGCCCAAAGACTGTCTCCTGAGCCATCAGGCTACCAAGAATGTTCGTCCTAACTCCACTCTTGATTATTTGAGGACATCAATTTGTCGACTCTTGAAAAAATGTCTTTCTGCTAACTTGATTTTAGGCATCTTGGACAATAGACTATTTTCGACTGGTGATGTGGGCAAATTACCGGTCAATTGAGGCAAAACTAGCCCCTGTACAAAAATATTAGAACAAGGTTCCGTACGAGACCTAATTTCAAAAGAGCACGATTGATTTACCTTGCTGAAACACTATTATTCAAACCAGAGACGTTCGCATTCACCATTTGAACAGGTAGTCCAATTCTTTTTTGCAACTTCTCTGATATGAATGTGCACTCCGAACCTGTATCCAAAAGACAACGAGCGCTGAAGATTTGACCATTATGCTCGATATCAACCATAGCTGTTCCCAAGAACACATTCCGACTATTGGTTGAGAAACATATTTGAACATGGGACACAGGGGGTGCAGTTGAATCAGGCTCATGGCTACCAGTCACAACATTAACTTTGTGTAACAATGTGTGATGCTTCTTTTTACACGTTGCACAACTAAATTTGCTAATGCAGTCCTTGTATCCGTGAGAGCCAGAGAAACAATTGAAGCACAATCTAAATCGCTTAACTTCGTTAATGCGGCTGTCAACCGGTAAGGACAAAAATTTAGGACACTTCCTAAGAAAATGTTTCTGTCCAGGGCACATCTTGCATTGACCATCGTACGTCCCTTCATTTGCATGATGAGCTTGTACATTTTTATGAACTAACTTGGTTGCATTAACCGGTTTCGCCCTTAATCGAAGGTCAGACATTGTTTCAAGGGTTTGAAAACGATTATTCAAGAAACTATCTAAATCACTCCATTTTGGCATAACTAATTTTTCAGTTATACTTTGCTCCCATAACGCTAAAGTGGTTTCGGGTAACCTGGAGGTGCACAAAAAATAAAAATGGGATCCCAGTCTCCAATCTCAACCTTGCGAACTTTAAGAACCGAGATACAATTCTTTTTTGCCGTTGCAGTCCTTTAATTGCTATTCCTGATTCATCACTAACAAAAGGGAGACTAAATAATATTTTCAATTGACTGTTAACTATTATCCTTTTATTTTCGTACCTATCCTTTAAATTTTCCCATGCGAGTGAAAAACCTTCATTCGTTAAAGGGATTTGTTGAACAATTTCTTTGGCTTCTCCTCTTATTTTTTGATTTAAATAGAATAACTTCTCTACTGAAGTCAATCGTATATTGTTCCCATATATTGCGGTGAACATATCTCTAAATGTAGGCCAAGATTTGTAATCACCATGAAAAACTTCGGTGTCGCATGGTGGGACATGAAGTGAAGGTCCAGCAGCTAATACTAGGGCGGGCGGTGGGTGTAGGAGGCAGTCGGTGTAGGAGGCTCCGGTACTGAAGGTACTGTTGGGAGCTCGGGTGGTACTGCACTAATAGTAAGATCTGGTGCAACAGTGGAATGACCCGAAGGAGACTCGTTTGACGCCATGAGGTTAAACGTTTCCTTCACTTTGCAGTTCGTGCGGACATAGGTTTGAAAACTCTGGTTATACCGCACTTGAAGAGCTCTCAATCTTTCTTCCTCTTCTTCCCCTTCTGGAGTTGAAGCCATGCATACGTCATATGCAGCCTGCGTCCCATCTGTCTTTCAACTCTTCATCGTACATATCTAAAGAAATACTCGTTTGGTCGGAGAGAGACAGATTATTTATTTGGGTCTCGAACCCTTCCAGGGATTCCGCACTACAATAAAAACCCGCAAAGGATGGCATTTCAATTTTTTTTTTTTTTTTAAGTTTTTACAAAAGGAATAAAACCAACACAGATCCAAAAAAATTAATTAAAAAAAAAAAAAAAACACACGCTTTATTTGGCTTAAAAACCGCTTCTCAATTATACGCTAAGAAACAAAAACACTCGTGAAGCTGTAAATGTTTGCAATTAGCAAAATAATATAAAAAATATTTAAAAAAAAAAAATAATTCCACAAAAAAAAATTTAATTATTTTATTTTTTTTAATTAAATTTGTAATAAAAATATTTTCGACAATCGCCACAAATTCAATAAATTTTTTTCTTTTTCTTAAAATTTTTTTTTTTTTTTTTTAATTATTATTATAACACTTTTTTTTTTTTTTTAGAAAGAATAAAATCTTTTTAAAAAATTAAAGAATTATTTTAAACCTCGTACCACGGTAAAAGGAATAAAATCTTGTTTAAAAAAAAAAAATTATTAATTATTAATGCGCAACGAAACAATAAAAACGGCTGGTCAGCAACATACGAATAAATGCTAAGTCCGCTACCAAGCGAAATTTGTATATAAGGCGACAACGGAGATGGAAAAAATATTGTTTTTTATTTACTATACGGTATATAATTATATGTATTGTATTTATATACCCAAAATTTTGGCGCAAATAGTGGCGTTGCTTAAAAAATTTATGGTTAGAAGGACGCGTATTGATTTAAAAATTCGAAAAAAATGAAGACTGTCTCTAATGAAATGGCTTTGAAAATTGGCAGAACGAAACACAATTTTTTTATTATATTTTATTTTTTTTGTTACTCACGTATACCAATTACGGATCCGGCTCGAAGGAAAAAATGGTTCTTCGTTGACGTGGTCTTCAAAGGTCGATTCCACTTCTAAATCGATAGGTTCCAATCGTTTAATATAATTAGCGCTGGTTGCTGAAATATAAAATGCACACACAATGCCCGCTTATTGGCAGTAGAAAGAAAAACAAAAAAAAAAATAAAATAAATCATAAAATTTGTAACTCTTACACTCTTCTTTATTTTTAATAAATTAATTGTAAATTAATTTATTACACTTTTAATTTCTTACACAATTAATTAATTGTAAATTAATATTAATTGTGCGTAACTTGCACTATAAAATATATATATAAAAAAAAACAGCAAGTATAAAGACAACTAAAACAAACTCTCAATTTTTACAAAACAAAAAACAAATCAAATTAGAGTTAATCTGGCTGCGCCGACCGAAACGGGAAGCAAGGAGAGCGAGAGAACAAAGCCGCCCACCGTTTTGTATGTTCCTTTGTGTGCGTACGCTTTAAACTCCAACTCTCCCCGCTATCGCATCAATCGGTTCACCAACGATTAACCCTAAGCTTACTAGCAGGCTTTTTTCTTTACTAAATTCAATTATGTGGCTCAAACAGTAGCTTTCTTGGACCACTCTTACACGTCCTTTTTACACAAGAGTTACCTATCCCAGTAGAACCCTCTTCTATGATAGCAACTTTTGCAGATGACACAATTCTTCTTTATTCACATAAAGACTTAGCTGTAGCCTCTAATAAGCTTCAAAACATACTTGATAACACCAAAACATGGTTTGACAAATGGGCCATAAAAGTTAACGAAAACAAAACTACACAAGTTATCTTTACAACCAAAAGAGTTTTCGTGCCCATTCCTTTAAAAATAAATAATATAGACATACCTATTGAGAAATCGGCCAAATACTTGGGAATTCACTTAGACAATAGGATGTTACACATAGAAAAAAAGCGAAATCAAATGAAAGAGAAATGTCGTCAACTGAGCTGGCTTATGAACAAAAAAAAAAGCTCTCTATGAGCAATAAACTTCTATTGTACAAAAGCATCATAAAACCAATTTGGACTTACGGCCTTCAAGTTTGGGGTACATCTAAAACATCAAACATCAATATAATACAAAGGCAGCAGTCCAAAATACTTCGACAAATCACAACAGCGGAATGGTATATTTTTAACGCAGATATACACAGAGATCTCAAAATACACACCGTTAAAGAAGAAATAGTAGCAGTTAGTTGAAGTTACCACACCAGAATCCTGTCACATTCAAACAACGAGATCAGTAACTTACCCATACTTGAGTTAACTTCTATACGACGTCTAAAAAGAATCCGACCAGCTGACTTACCGAACTATCAATAAACACAAATTTATTCAATTTAGAAATAGTTATTCACGATAACTTCTTCATAGATCTATTTTTTTTTTAAATTATAATTTAAAGAAATTGATCTTTTAAATTTATTTTATATCGTACCTTTATCGATGTTATAAAATGTACTAAATGTTGTTGTAGACAGATGTATAAAATTAATCATAGGAAAAATAAAAAAAAAAAAATTTTAAAGTCATCATCTATAAAACTAAAATTAATGCAAAAAAATTTACTTTTTGCCCATAGTGCCTAGGTCAAAACGTTGTATATTTATTGGATATAGTAAAGACGCCAAGGCATACCGATTATATGACACAGGTGCAAATACTGTTCATAACAGTCGTGACGTAAAATTTACAAGCAATGAAGAATTTTCTGAAAAGCAGACCGAATTAGAAGTACAAAACGCACCTGTGGATCAACAGGAAAATTTTCAGCAGGACGATACGAAGTCATCCGAGGACGAAAATGTTGATGGAGTTGCTGCAAACACGTGTCCCAGGGAGTCCAAAAATGCTGCGAGTAGGCAGACGCATATTTCAACTGAGATATCGAAGAAGAAATCTACATAAAAATACCAACAGAATTCCATACGGTGTTATCTATACGCGAGATAAAGCAGTTTAGTCAAGATAAGGTATGCCGACTGAATAAAGCGTTGTATGGTTTGAAGCAGACCGGACGACAGTTATATAAAAAGCTTGACAGCAAATTGAAGGAAATGAACCTTAAACCATTGCAGCTAATCTTTGCATATACTTAAGCAGAAAGGGTGAGAAAACTACAATTGGGTCATTGTACGTATATGATCTCATAGTTGCATCAAACGATGCAGCGAAACGAAATGGTAAAGATCTGGTTGGCTATGTCAATGCCGACTGGGGCTCAAGCCCTGATGACCGCATATCTTTTACAGGCTACGCATTTGTACTGGCAAATGCGGCAATCACTTCGTTCGTTTTCTTCTCTATTAAGGTGGTCTATTTTGCAAAATTTAAAAAAAAAAAACATGATTGTAAAAAAAAATTGTAATGATATACTATAAAAGAAAATAATATAACTTTCAAAAACGTAATAATAAAATTCATGAAATGCACAGTTATTATAAATAATCAAATTTTTTAAATCAAACAAGGAAAGTGGACCAAATATGGGTAAATTTTACTTTTTTTTTTTTTTTTTTTATTTTTGCCGACCGCAGATTTATCTTTGGAATGTAAACACCTAGAGATTTGAATATACGCTTATTTTAAAGGTCGTAAGAAATATTTTATTGAAGTGTGTCTCCGTCGAATGAAACAAAATCGAATAACCAGCTCTTTCAACACTTTTGCTCTTACTCGGTAACGGAAAGGACTAAAGGCTTTGTATTAGGCCCATTGGAAAGATGGCTCAAAAATGTTTTTGATGTGTTTGAGGGGTTTCTGAAATTTGGACCTAGGATCCATTGGTGGACCCACATTATATTTTTTAACAATGTTCTCTTTGTTTTTTTAGATTTCAGGTAAGCACTAAGACGGGATTTTAAAAAATTTTGACCCGAAGCGTAATGGTGGCCATATCTATAAATTCACGTAAAGACTTGAAACTAAGCGCATTTGAAAGATGGCTAGAAAAGGGACCTGAGACTATTTGGTGAACCCAAAATAGATTTTGTTTGAAAATCATTGACTATCCAAATAAGAAAATGTGTTGCCCAATCTATCCAAATAAGAACATATGTGGCCCAGACTATCCAAATAAGAACATGTATTGCCCGTGTGTTATCGTATTTAATATGCGATGGTGCTTCACAAGATATCCTGATGCGACAAGACGTTTTTATCATCATACTGAGCGACACGCAGAATACATAAACCGAAACTACTTTGTCGAGCGATTTCCTTGCCACACTTGGACGGATCATGAATGATCAATACACCAGAATAATGTTACCCTTATCGTTTATTGTAATTGTATTAGAATAATGTTAAGTTTATGTATACCATGTGTAATTTAAAATATTTTGGTTTGTCACTGTCTAGACATTTATTGCCTCAAAAATATCCTTTTTATGTGTTTCTTGCTGTTGTACGAAGAAATGCATATAAGCATTAGAAATAGAAATTGTATATAAGCATGAAATTTTCACAAATAAAGTTAGTACTCAAAATTGTTTTGAAGAATTCATTTCGTTCTCCGACGTCCAACTTGTTACAAGTGCTGGTTGCGACAATTATTAGTTACTAGTTTGCACTAGAGGCTTACAACTAAATTCATTTATATATCTCGCGACATTTTTTGGTGACGTGATCTTGCTTCGGAAAAAGATTTTAACATCTTTCAGAAGCGAGTTCTTCAAAAAATTATCTTAACTGTTAATAGAAAGAAAATAAAGTAGAACAACTGGTCAACAAGGCGATCAGAATTTAAACAAGAAAAAACGTTAACTTTGGTATAACCGAAGCTGAAATACCCGCCACACATTGGTTTAGTATATTTATGATCATCAGTGACATAGGTAAAATTTATAAAAGGGATGGCTTGGAGTAAATACTCCGATACAAACAAAGCTAAGATACATCAATGAATTAAATACTGGCCCGTGTGGTGAGCGGGCGGTCAAGAATACTACCACAGCAGGCTCAGCTTGACGTAAGAATCGTCTAAAGAGCGAATCCTCGAGGCGAGGTTGGTCGGTGGAGTGGTTTACAACGACGTAAAATCTTAGAACCCGTGAGACACACACAGAACAAAGTGTACCAATACAAAGATGGCTAGTATGAACAATAATACTCCAGGTGGCAGACACAGATGTGAAAATCCACCCGTGGATAATTCCGCGGCAGGGGCAAGGATTCTGGAGGCCCCAGCTACCATAAAAGCATATAAAAAAGGCGATCCCCGAAAACGATACAAGGATCACGACATACGTATGTGCACCTGGAACGTCCGAACCCTTAACAGGGATGGTGCAATACAAGAACTAACTACCACTCCTAATAACTTCAGTGCAGACATCACTGCTATCCAGGAAATGCGATGGACTGGCCATGGTTGCATAAACTTAGCAACCTGTGACATCTACTACAGTGGTCATGAGAGGCAACACATATTCGGATGTGGCTTCGTGGTTGGTAGTAAACTACGCAGACTCGCCTCCAGGTTTACAGCTGTAGATGAACGCCTCGATACGCATCAGAGCTAAATATTTCAACATTGGCCTTATATGTGTACACGCCCCGACAAATGTTAAAGATGAGATGGAGAAAGACGAATTCTATCAGCGATTAGAAAGTCTCTACGATTGCTGCCCCAAGCATGACATCAAAATCGTCATCTGTGATTTCAACGCAAAAATTGGGAGAGAAGAAATCTTTCGCCCTACCATCGGTAAATTTAGCGTTCATGACACCACCAACAGTAATGGAGAAAGGCTAATCGACTTTACTGCGGGCAGAATTATGATCATAAGTAGTAAAAGATTCCCACATCTCGAGATCCAAGAGAGGCTCCAGACAGGGTGATGCGTTGTCGTGCGACTTTTTCCACCTCCTATTGGAGTACATCCTGATGCAGTGCCCAAACGTCGAACGGACGGGCAATATTTTCTATAAAGAAACTATGCTGCTCGCATATGCCGACGACATAGATATTATCGGCAAAAATGCTCGAGCGATCACCGGAGCGTTCTCAGACATCGAAAAAGAATGTCGTCCTATGGGAATGACTTTCAACGAGAACAAGACGAAGTACTTGGTATCCACTCGCAAACAATCTGCGCGTCGCAGACGGTCTTTGAGTACAGGGAACTTCAGCTTTGAGGCTGTAGAAAACTGCATCTATTTGGGCTCAGATGTTAACAACAACAGCATTATCAGTCAGGAGATTAAACGAAGAATCACTCCAGCGAACCGTACCTATTTTGGTCTCGGTAAGCAATGCGAAGTAGAGTGCTGTCCAGAAAAGCAAAGGTTCAACTCTACAAGACGCTGATAATGCCAGTCTTAATGTATGGCTCAGAAGCATGGGTCATGACAGAATCGGATAAGTCGGCGTTGGGCGTATTTGAGAGGAAGATACTTCGGAGAATCTTTGGTCCAGTTAGAGTGGGAAATGACATCCGTATGCGCACGACCGATGAGCTATACGAGCTATATGATGACATCGACATAGTCAAGAACATTAAATACAAAAGGCTGTCCTGGGCTGGTCACCTGTGTCGGATGGACAGAGAAGCTCCAGCCAGAAAAGTTTGGAAGCAAAACGTGAATCAAATCGGAGGGGCGCGGCAGAGAGGACGTCCGCCGCTGCGTTGGGAGGACCAGGTCCTAGATGACATCCGCAGGATCGGAGTCCCAAGATGGTATGACGAGGCTCTGGATTACAACCGCTGGTGCCGAATCTTATGTGATGCCAAGGCCGACAATCGGCTGTAGTGCCACTTATATATATATATATAATATATGGACAGTATAGTAAACATTTTCTTTAAAAAAAAAATAAACAAGGAAAAAACGTTAACTTCGGTGGAACCGAAGCTGAAATACCCGTTACACAACACTTTTAATAGTTTATATGTTCACCAGGTGCTCAGATTAAATTTCACGATAAATTTGGTAAAATTTGTCTGGAGGCGTTATGTTATATTTGCCCGGTCCTTGCCATGTCGAAAGTGTTCACTTAGGTGGACATTGGAACTGATTTGACCAAATTTAATTGAATTTATTCAGAAAAAATAAATGTTTTCATATAAAAACTCGAAAATGGGCGGTAAGTTTGTATGGAGGCTATACATAAAAATGGGCGTTGCGCCTTAGATTTGACATTGGATGACATAAAAAGTTTTCTTACCCTATCTGGATTAAATATATTCATAAATAATACGCATTTTCATACAAAAAATCGAAAAAAGTGGTAAGTTTGTATGGGGGCTATATCTGAAAATGGGCGTGGCAGCATTCTTTGATATTGGATGCCATTAGAAGTATTTTTACCCAATATTGCAGTAAAAGCATTAATAAATAATAATTATTTTCATACAAAAAAGTCGAAAAAAGTTGTAAGTTTGTATGGGGGCTATATCTAAAAATGGGCGTGGCACCTTGGTTCTGACATACAAACTAACTAGGAGCACAAAAAGCTTAAGTTTCGAATTTAAGGTCAATATCTTTAAAACTTTCCGAGTAACACTCATCGCAACAGACAGACGGACAGACAGACAGACGGACAGACAGACGGACATGGCTAAATCGATTCGTCTCATCGAGCTGATCAATAATATATATACTTTATGGGGTCTCCGATGTCTCCTTCAATGCGTTGCAAACTTTCGGACAAACTGAATATACCCGTTTACACTTTGTGTGGGGGCTATACCTAAAAATGGGCATGGCACCTTAGTTTCGACATTGGATGACATAAGAAGAGTTTTTACAAAATTTGGAGTGAATATATTCATAAAAAGTTTCTATTTTCATACAAAAATTCGAAAATGGGCGGTAAATTTGTATGGGGGCTATACCTAAAAATGGGCATGGCACTTTCATTTTCATACTTGATTTTGTCGTTGGAGAGAAAAGCTTAAGTTCTGAATTTCACTAATATCTCTTAAACTGAGCTAATGAATTGCGAAGAAACAAACAGACGGACAGACGGACGGATACACGGACGGACAGACGGACAGACGGACATGGCTATCATCAAGGCCGTGTGGTGTGCGGGCTGTCAAGAATACCACCACAGCAGATTCAGCTTGAAGTAAGAGGCTTCTAAAGAGAGAACCCTCAGGATGAGGTTGGTTTCGCAAGGTGCTGGTCCCTCAACCGGAAAACCTAAAACCAATTGATTACACGAACCATGGATAAGACGGTTAGAAGAAACAAAACTACTCCAGGTGGCAGACACACGAGTGAAAATCCACCCGCGGTGAACTCTGCGGCAGGGGCATGGATTCTGGAGGCCACATCTACTGTCAAATCTGCTACTCACCATAACAAACCCCGAAAAAGATTTAAAGAACACGATTTAAAAATATGCACCTGGAACGTCCGATCCCTTAACAGGGATGGTGCAACCGAACAACTGATTGACACTCTCGACAGATTTAAGGCTGATATTACAGCCATCCAGGAAATGCGATGGATTGGAAACGGACACCTAGAAAAGGCAACCTGCGACATCTACTACAGTGGCCATGAGAGTCAACGCATATTTGGATGTGGTTTCGTGGTTAGTAGGAAACTACGTGGTCTCCAAATTTACAGCAGTAGACGAGCGCCTTGCCTGGATACGCATCAAAGCTAAGTTCTTCAACATTAGCTTAATATGTGTACACGCCCCGACATTGGATAAAGACGATGCGAAGAAAGACGAATTCTATGAGCGGTTAGAACAACTTTACGAACGCTGCCTCAAGCATGACATCAAAATTGTCATCGGTGATTTCAACGACCAAGTTGGGAGAGAAGAAATCTTTCGCCCGACCATCGGACAATTCAGCCTACATAACACCACCAATAACAATGGAGAAAGGCTAATCGACTTTGCCGCGGGCCGCAACATGGTCATAAGTAGCAAAAATCCACGTACGGTGAGCTGGGCTTTCAACGATATTGAAGAGAATTCCCGCAAGATGGGACTGGCGGTGAACGAAACTAAAACGAAGTACTTGGTATCCTCTCGCAAATCAATAACACGACCTAAAGATTCTGTGACTGTGGGGAATTTCACCTTCGACGTTGTAGAAAACTTTGTCTACTTGGGCTCTCAAAAAAACAAGAGCAATAACACCAGCCTAGAAATTAAACGAAGAATTACTCTGGCTAACCGATGCTACTTTGGTCTCGGTGGGCAAATGAGGAGTAGAGTTTTATCCAGAAAACGAAAATTCAACTCTACAAGACGCTGATTATCCCAGTCCTGATGTATGGCGCAGAAACATTGGTCATGTCAGAGGCTGATAAATCGGCGTTGGGTACATTTGAGAGAAAAATTCTTCGTAAAATCCTTGGCCCTGTCAGAGTGGACAATGATTACCGTACTCGCATGAATCACGAGCTGTACCAGCTATATAAGGACATCGATATAGTCAGGCGCATCAGGTACAAACGATTGCACTGGGCTGGACACGTGCTTCGAATGAATGAAGACGCTCCGGCGAAAACGGTACATGATAAAAACGTGGACGAAATCAGAGGGCACGACAGCGGGGAAGACCGCCGCTGCGTTGGAAGGATCAGGTTCTGGAGGACGTCCGGAAGATCGGGATCCAGAATTGGTATCGAGTGGCAAAGGACTATAACATCTGGGTTGATACCGTCCGTGCTGCCAAGGCTAACCTTAAGCTGTAAAGGCAAAACATACATACATACATATACTTTATGGGGCTTACGACGTCTCCTTCAATGCGATACAAACTTTCAGACAAACTTAATATACCCTTCAATTAGCTTAAAACACATCTGTTACCTTTGACCACTTTTGGTGTGAGTAGAGGCACATCTTGCTATTAGCATACAATTATCCTCCAACGAGTCAGGGTCCAGTTATCATGTCATAGCCAGTTGACTTGTTTGCTTTAATATTGTCGATAATATTTTTAACTTCCTTAGTAGTTACCTATCTAATTCTGATATTTTGTGAGTTGCTTGAACAAGTTTTTGAATTATTATAACTGGTTTGAGTGTCGTTTGTAAAGGCATTTCGTCAAAATTTGCTAGTAGGGTCGATTTATCGCGCTCTGTTTTAGCCCAAGAACCATCTGATTTCTTTAATCTAGTATTCTCTATTTGATTTCGAATTGAATCTGGTGTGAACAAGTTTTTAAAATCCTTTTGAATAACAAGCGGCGTAGAGTTAGTTGCCGCTTAAGCGACGGAATAATTAAAATAAATAATGTCATTTGGAGATTTTAGTGCAATGTCCAAACACAAGTATATGTAGAGGAGTTCTTTGTACGCTTGACAATCTGTTTTTGAGTTATAGCGGCTGGGCGTCGGCTCGTGTGTGGCAAGCGTTTTGATGTAATCGAGTCGAACTGGAGAATGATCTGAAGATAATTTAAAGCATGATTTTATAGATATGTTATTAATGTTTACAGTTTTGATTACAAAGAAGTCAATAAGATCTTTCACTTTGCGTGGGTCTGTTGGGCAGTAGGTATGCTCGCCTGTTGAGATATGCTTTGCACTAGTGCTATGAATTTTTTTCGAGGAGTGTTTACCTTTTTTGTTGGTAAGCCTTGAGACCCAGGCCATGTGTTTTTGCATTTAAATCACCAGCATCAAGGCTGGTGATTTTAATGCAGAAATTGTAAGGGGCCCCTTTTTTATCATGCACATGAATAATAGTCACTTGAATATAATCGTGGCTAAAATATTCAATTATAAAGTATTTTATCTTTTTTTTAATTATAATACCTGAACCCCCATGTCCTGTGCCTTCTGGATGACTTGTGTTCTATAAAGTATAGCCTCTTATTTTTAGAAAATGTTTAGATGTACTATAAAATGTGTTGCTGAAATAAGTGCGATTTCAATAATATTTTCATGAAGGAAGTGCTTTAGCTCTAGAGTATGTTGCTTTAGCCCATTAGCATTCCAGAATATAATTCGTAGGGAATCTGAGTACATATATACGAATTTGTCTTCGATACTAAAAGTGTCACTATATTGAGTATAGCTGACATTTGTTGAATCAATTGCTTCATCATAAGTTTTAGCTCGTGCATGTCATTAAATTCAGTTAAATTTGGGTTGAATGGTAAGGAGTTTATGTTGGTGAATTTTGAGTTAGATGGAAAAGGATTTGAAAAGGGATGTGTATTTTGTGTTTCGGATTGAACATGCTTTGAGGGGATTGTTTGGTTAAATTGATATTGTGAATCAGAGAAGCTGGTATTTTGGACTTATTATCACTAGATATTTGAGCAAAACTTATGGACGGCGTCACACTAATACTAGAACTTGGAAGGAGAGAGACCGGCGCATCTACTTTTTTATTTGGTGATATTTTTTCTCGAAGCTTAGGAAAGCGTTTAACTTTTAGTGCTTTATAAGCTTCGCAGCCTTTATTTTTAGCAGTGTGGTTACCATTGCATAGGGCACATTTTGTCTGACCTTTGTCGAAAGTTAGAGTGCAGTTTATTATTGTTGTGAACCAGCGCAAGTTGAAGTTTGATTAATTGTCTTTGTTGTTGCATGGCGATGCAAGTGAAAAATATGCATTTCTCGCAGCCATCGATTGTTTTTGATTTTGTTTTTATTTATATTTATATTTTTTGTTTGTTTTATAGGTGCATTGACAGGTAATATTTTTAATTATACACTTTTACTTTTAAGTATTTAATGTTTGTAAATAAATTTACTGATTATTTTATTTATTATATTTTTATTTTTTTGAACAGTTTCTTTAAATTATAATTTAAAACAAAAAATAGATCTATGAAAAAGTTATCGTGAATAACAATTTCTTAATTAAATAAATTTATGTTTATTGATAGTTCGGTAAGTCGGCTGTTCGGATTTTTTTAGACGTCGTCTAGTAGTTAACTCAAGTATGGGTAAGTTACTCATCTCGTTGGTTGAATGTGACAGGATTCTGGTGTGGTAACTTCTACTAACTGATACTATTTCTTCTTTAACGGTGTGTATTTTGAGACCTCTGTGTATATCTGCGTTAGAAATATACCATTCCGCTGTTGTGATTTGTCGAAGAATTTTGGACTGCTGCCTTGGAATTATATTGATGTTTGATGTTTTAGATGTACCCCAAACTTGAAGGCCGTAAGTCCAAATTGGTTTTATGATGCTTTTGTACAATAGAAGTTTATTGCTCATAGAGAGCTTCGATTTTTTGTTCATAAGCTAGCTCAGTTGGCGACATTTCTCTTTCATTTGATTTCGCTTTTTTCTATGTGTAACTATAAGTCAGTTTATTGTCTAAGTGAATTCCCAAGTATTTGGCCGATTTCTCAATAGATATGTCTACATTATTTATTTTTAAAGGAATGGGCACGAAAACTCTTTTGGTTGTAGTTGTTTGGTTTTGATTTCGTTAATTTTTATGGCCCATTTGTCAAACCATTTTTTGGTGTTATCAAGTATGTTTTGAAGCTTATTAGAGGCTGTAGCTAAATCTTTATGTGAATAAAGTCATCTGTGTCATCTGTGAAAGTGGCTATCATAGAAGAGGGTTCTATTGGGATGGGTAAGTCTTGTGTAAAAAGAACGTATAAAAGTGGTCCAAAACTGCTACCTTGAGGTATACCTGCTTTAATTGGCCTTATTGTAGAGTGAGCGTCTTTAACTTTTACATAGAAGTGTCGATCAGATATGTAACTTTTATGCATGTGGTAAAAATCTGGTGGAAGTAGTTTTATTAATTTATACAATAACTACTCTATTAATTTGTTCAATGGTTGAGTGATGTTTCCGAAACCCAAACTTATAATCAGGATGTAGCTTCTATCATGGATGGGTTGAAGTCTGTTAAGGAATAATTTTTCAAAAACTTTTGATAGTATTGGAAGAAGGCTTATCGGACGGTAAGACGCTGCACATGTGGCATCTCTACCAGGTTTTGGAATTGCAATGACCTCTGCTACCTTCCACGTCTTGGGGAAATATTTCTATCTTTTTTATTTGTTAAACATATTCCGCAGAGGATTTATAGGAAGTTCTTCAAAGCAACTTTCCAGTTATCATGTCATAGCCAGGTGACTTGTTAGCCTTAATATTGTCGATAATATTTTAACTTCCTTATTACTTACATATTTAATTTTGATATTTTGTGAGTTGCTTGAAGATGTTTCTGGATTATTGTAACAGGTTTGTCCATCTTTTGTAAAGGCATTTTCGTAAAAATCAGATATAGTGTCGATTTATCACGTTCTGTCTTAGCCCAAGTACCATCTGATTTCTTTAATGGTGCCTTAAAAGGTTGTCGATTTTCTTAGTTTTTTAGAGGCCTTCCATAGGGAGAAACTTATGTCTATGGTTGGGCCTAAATTAGCCAGATAATTTTCTATTCAATTATTCTTATTCTGGTTAAGCCTTACTTTTAGATCCCTTATTATCCGATTTTTTTTTTTATAAATTTTTATGTAAAGCTCTCTTAACGACAACAATTAAATGGATTTACAAAATGAGAAATAACGTTGGTGCAACTGCAATTGCCTATCTTATGAGTCTCAACTATATTTTCTCCCTATATGGTAAATCCAAAGGATGAAGCCTCAACAGTCTTCTCCGCGTTGTGCTATTGTCCAATAAGTTCAGCGCCAGGTGATTAGGATGGTCATGCAACCTCTCGATGTATTTACTGCTGATCTTATGGAGTTGTTCCAGAACTGTAGGATCATTTAAGTAACTATGTAGTGTGCTGTTTCGTACATACCAAGGAGCGTCAGCTAATTGCCTTAGAATTTTATTTTGCTTTCTCTGGATTCTTTTTAAATTAGAATTACTTGCTGTTCCCCAAAGATGCAGTCCATATGTCCAAATTGGAACAATCATTGTTTTGTAAAGCAGCACTTTGTTTGATAAGCTGAGTTTGCTCTTTCTATGTAGCAGCCAATGCATTTTATTGATGCGCCATTTGCATAATTTGATTTTTGCAGTAATGTGCATACTCCAAGTAATACCTCTATCCAAATGCATTCCTAAGTACTTTGCTACCGATTGTTGAGGGATCATTATATTGTCATAATAAACACATGGGCAGTTTTCACGCCTCTTTGCAAAAGTCATGTGAACAGACTTTTCATTGTTAATCGATATATTCCATCGATGAAACCAGGAAGACAACTCATTTAAGTATCCTTGCAAGATGTTTAAAGCTTCGACATGATGAGGATCAGTTGCTAAAATTGTTGTATCATCAGCATAAGTGCCAACCTGAACATTATCATTACTAGGAGTAGGCATATCTGCAGTATAAATTGTGTACAGGTTCTAATACACTGCCTTGTGGAACACCTGCTCCAATTGGACGGATCGTAGATACCTCACTTCTTACTACCACTCGAAAAGCTCTTTCCTTGAGGTATGATGCAAAAAAAGAGGAAATAAGGCGCTGGGAGCCATTTTTTCAACTTGAAAAGTAGCCCATCGTGCCAGACTCTATCAAAAACTTGTTTTACATCAAGAAATACTGTAGAACAACATTGAAAATTTTCCTGGGCATCGATGATTTTTGAAATTACACGATGACACTGCTCTGGAGTTCCATGATGATTCCGAAAATTGATGATCCGGTACTATATTAAGACTCTCAAGCACTGGTAACAATCTTCCAAGAAAAAGTCTTTCAAAAATTTTTGAAAATATTGAATGATGTGACAGATTTTCAGGTTTACCAGGTTTGGGGATCATCACAATCTCAGCACACTTCCATTGGGAGGGAAAATGGTAAATTCGAAGCATGGTATTATATATCATAGTAAGAAATAATACACATTTCATTGGTAGCGCTTTCATCACTTAACCATCTATTCCGTCATAGCCAGGAGATTTTGCAATTTTGAGAGCTTTAATTTCTACTAACACTTCACGTGGAGTAACGTGCCGCAAAGGAAGATCCATTTGGCAGGGGCTGTCCAAAATATTAACCGTCTCCAAAACAGAACTTGGGTTCACAAGTAATTGAGGGTGAAATGTTTTTTCAAGATAGTCAGCAAATGCTTCGGATTTACCTTTATCAGTCCAGCACCAAGTATTGTTAGTATCCTTTATAGGTACTTGCCTCCTAACAGGCTTTTTAATCTTTTTTGTCGCTCTCCAAAGATTATAACTACCATTATTTCTGGGGTCAAGATTTTGAAGGTAATATCCAATAGCTTTGTTTCTTAACTCTTGCAACAAATTTTTACGGTCTTTCACAGCTCTGTTAAACGCTCTAATATCAAAAGGATTTCGACTATTCATCCACCTTCCGCGTAACCTTCTCTTAAAGTTTACCATTTCACGAATCTCAACGTTGAAAGGCAAATTACCATAACTAGGAGAATTGTTTGTAGAAGGTAGTGAAGGCGTAGCTATTCTAGCAGCTTCATGAATGTTTCTTGAAAGTAGTTCAACAGCATCATCCAAATCATTTCCATTTATCAGTTCCATATTAGGGTTAATATGTTCATTAAGCCAGTTTTGCAAGGTAGCAATATTAGAATGTTTTGTTAATAACTTAGGACGCATAACTATAGTATTGGCCACAATGTTAGCTTCAACAATCAAGGCTGAATGATCTGAACTTAGATCATAACAATCGCGAATTGTCAATACTGTAGCAGGAAAACCTGCGAAAACAGCAAAATCAAAATCCTGTGGACAGCACACTGAACCCTCCATTAATGATGTTATTATAAAGTACACGTCCTCTTATATTTTCTCTATTAGATCCCCACCAATTGTGTTTGGCATTCCAATCTCCACCAACAAAAAATCGTTCACCAAACTCATCAAAATGATTTTTGAAATGTTGAGTTGTCCAACTATGAAGAGGAGGACAGTAGAGTGAAGCTAGTATGAAATCTCCTTGAGCACTCTTAATTTTTGTCCTAGCACATTGGACTCTTTGCTGACATATTGACTCGAGGGGTTCATGATTTAATTTGATTTTAATTAATATAGCTGCACCACCATGTGGTCTATTTCTTGGATGATCTGCTGATGTTAGATCGTAACCTTTTATACGAAAGTTCGATAGGTTATTAAAATGAGTTTCAGACACCACAATAGCGTCAACATAATTTGTAACAGCAAAGCTTTCAAGTTCTAGCTGATGCTTTGCCAGGCCATTCGCGTTCCATATACAGAAGCGTAAGCTTAACTGCATTATTTTGAAATTAATGACGAAACTAGCGTTATAACTTGCGATATCATTCGCTCCATCATACGCTCCATTGACTTTTTCTGACGTTCCATCATTCTCTCCAGTGATTTTCCTTGGCGCTCTAAAAGTTGGGACAGATACTCAAACGAATTAGTTTGTATGTTTTGTGTGGCTGAGGCAACACTGACTGTTTTGCTGATGATTAATTGGTCGGACAACGTCTGAATAAGATAAACCTTGGTGAGAGAAACTGGATGTATTTGAAATAAGTGGATGTGCTACTTGATTTAAAATTCTTCGACCACCACCACCAGTACGCCGGACAACCATTGCCTGATACACCTTGCATCCTCTATAGTTTGCTGTATGAGGCTCTTGACAATGTACGCAGATTGCAGCGGCACTTCTTTCCTTAGTACAAGCAGTTGAGGCATGATTACTACCACACTTAACACACCTGAAAGGCATACGACAATATTTTTGTGTATGGCCATACTCCTGACAGCGATGGCACTGTACAATATCATCAAACTTCTTTGCATATTCCACTTTAATAACTGCATTGCACAGACGTGTAATATCTATTGCCTGTTTATTATTTCCGGCCGGCTTTAAGTCAACAAAAGATAGACATTTGCCCTCCATCTTTTTACTTACTGCATTCATAACATTTCGCACTGAGTGTCCCTTCCTTTCAAGCTCTTCTTTAATAAATGTCACTGAAGTCGAAAAGTGCAGATTTTTAATCACTATTCTAAAAGCACGTTCCTGCGTGAGCTGATAGGTGTGATATTGACGATGATTGTCATCTAAATGGCGAACTAAAGTTCTATACGCCTTAACATTCTTTATCATTAATCTAATATTACATTTTATTCCAGCCTTATATGAATAATCTTCAGGCTTAATGACTGAATTAAAATCATTTAGCATTGAGCTAATATCAGTAATATATGGCAAACATATTGGTGGAGGCTTAGGAACATTCACAATATTAATTGCATGATCACTATGATCAGACTCCATTCCATCTTGATCATTCATATCCAAAAGTGAAGAAAAACGATTAGTTATACCAACATATTCTTGACTATTTGGAACTGATTGATCCATGAATTTCTAATTCTGCCCTGAAGATATGCACTCGTTTTTGCGCTTCTTTTTATTGTTAAAAACTTCAGCGGACTGCCAGGCTTGAAAAGGAACTGGTGAAGCAAATCCTTCCACAATATTTTCATCAACACCATCTTGGCATTCCATGGGAGAGTTGGCGCTCGTTGTAGCTTCCGGAACAAAATTTAAATCAAAATCAATAGCACTTGATGACGATGAACGTGATGAATAAGCTGTCCGTTTCTAATAGGGAGCTGGACATTTTTTAACTTTCAATGTTCTTGATTTCCGAGACTTCAAAGAATCCCACTTGCAAGCATTGATGCAGTCACATGAAAGATTTTTTGGATCCAGACGCCAAAGCGCCAGCCATTTCCGAATGCGCTTCACTACTATTCAGTAACTTGCAATACTAACCAAAATGCACGCACAAAAATTAAAATTAAGAGAAACAAGGAAAAACGTTAACTTCGGTGGAACCGAAGCTTAAATACCCGTCACACGAATCTTTGAATAGTTTATGTGTGATCATAAGTGGCTTATATACATTTATAAATATATATTTGGAAATAATTACTTTTTCATATAAATGTTCGAAAATAATCAATAAGTTTGTATGGGTGCTATAGCTAAAAATGGGCGTGGCTCCTTAGTTTTGATATTGCATGTCATTAGAAGTGTTTTTACCCAAATTTGAGTGAATAGTTTCATAAATAATACATATTTTAATACAAAAATTTGAAAATGGTCGTTAAGTTTGTATGGGGGCTTTATCTAAAAATGGGCGTGGCACCTTGGTTTTGATATTGGATGTCATTAGAAGTGTTTTTACCCAAATTTGAGTGAATAGTTTCAAAAATAATACCTATTTTAGTACAAAAAATTCGAGAATGGGCGATAAGTTTGTATGGGGCTATATCTAAAAATGGGCGTGGCAGCTTGGATTTGATATTGGATGACATTAGAAGTATTTTTTTCCAACTTCGAGTAATAGCTATTTTCATGCAAAAAATTAGAAAAAAACGGTAAGTTTGTATGGGGGCTGTACCTTAAAAGGGGCGTGGCACTTTGATTTTAACACTTGAACTGCTTAGGACTGAGAAAAGCTTAAGTTCCGAGTTTCAGGTCAATATCTTTAAAACTGAGCGAATGAATCGCATAAATACAGACAGACGGACGGACAGGCGGACAGACAGACGGACATGGCTAGATCGACTCGTCTCGTCGTGCTGATCAAGAATATATATACTTTATAGGGTCTACGACGTCTCCTTAAATGCGTTACAAACTTTCTGACAAAATGATAATACCCTCCACACTATGTGTGGCGGGTATAAAAAAAAAAAAAAAGAAAAACGAAACAAAATATTTAATTTTAACAAAAAAAAAAAATAAAGTCTACACTCAATGAAAGTTGAAAGCAAACTGATTATTCGATTAAGTCTGTTTTAATTATTATCACATTATTATAAGTCTTCGTTTATTCTCTATTTGATGTCAAAACGTAAGTGTATGTTAAGGAGTTCTTTGTACGCTTGCCAATCTGTTATTGGGTTATAGAGGCTGGGCGTCGGCTTGTATGTAGCAAGCGTTTCGATGTAATCGAGTTGAACTGGTGAGTGATCTGAAGATAACTCAAAGCGCGACTTTATCGAAAAGTTATTGATATTTACATTTTTAAAAAAACAGTAATCAATAAATATGTTGAAATATTTTTGGCATTATTGGTATAAATTGTTTCTAGAAGAATTTTACCTATTTTGTTGGTAAGTCTTGAGCCCCAGGCCATGTGTTTCGCATTATAATCACCAGCAGCAATAAATCTTGGCCCTAAAGATTTAAAGTATGTGTTATATTGAGCTGATGAGACATTGTGCCGAGGCGAACTATACAATGCTGAAATTGTTAGGGGCCCATTTCTATCTTGCACATGAATAATAGTCGCTTGAATATAATCGTGGCTAAAATGTTCAACTTCATAGTATTTAATTTTATTTTTAATTATAATAGCTGAACACCCATGCCCTGTGCCGTCTGGGTGATTTGTATTATATAAAGTATAGCCTGTTATCTTCAGAAAATGTTTAGATGTAAAATGTGTTTCTGAAATTAGTGCTAGATCAATATTATTTTCATAAAGGAAGTGCTTTAGTTCTAGTATATGTTGCCTCAGCCCGTTAGTATTCCAGAATATAATTCGTAGTGTATCTGAGCACAAATCTACGAATTTGTCTTGGATACTAAAAGTGTCACTATATTGAGTGTAGCTGACATTTGTTGAATCAATTGCTTCATCATAAGTTTAAGCTCTTGCATGTCATTAAGTTCAGTTGAATTTGGGTTGGATGTTAAGGAGTTGTTAGTGGAATCTATGTTAGGTGGTAAGTGATTTAAAGATGGAAAAGTGGGTTGTGTTTCGGGTTGAATAAGTTGGGAAGGGATGGTTTGTTTAATTTTAATTGGATATGGTGTATTAGACTTATTGCCACTAGCTATTTGAGCAAAACTTAAGAGGGTGTCACTCTAATACTAGAACTTGGAGGGGGAGAGATCCGCGCATCTACATATTTATTTGGTACTATTTTTTCTCTAAGCTGGGGAATGCATTTAACTTTTAGTGCTTTATAGACTTCGCAGCCTTTATAGTTAGCAGTGTGGTTACCACTGCATAGAGCACATTTGGTCTGACCTTTGTCAAAATTTTGAGTGCAGTTTATTTTTGTATGGGAACCAGCGCATTTAAAACGGACTGCATTTTTGTGCAATAATTTTTGGTATGCCCATACTTTTGACAATTTGCACATTGGGGTAGTGTGCGTTTAATATGAGGTGCCTCGAATGAAATTTTTGTCTGTAGAAGATGTGAAATTTTATATACATCTTTATTGTTTTCTTCGCTTGGAAGTTCAATTGAAAATAATAGAAGAGGCACTTTTGTGGTTCGTTGTTGAATATTATAAATATGTTTAACATTGTGACCTAGCTCTTGAAGTTCAGCTTTAATTTCTTCAATATCAGCTGAAGGATGCAAATTTCGTAAAATGACTTTGAAGTTTCTATCTTCCTTAGCTTTATGCGTATAGTATTTGGTTTCTTTATGTTTCAACATATTTATAATATTTTTATAGCAGTTAGAATCTGTGGCCTGCACTCTTACTTCGTTGTTAGCTAACGCTTTTAATTCAAAGTTTTTTTTGAGCCACTTCTTCAAGGGCATCATATGAAACTTAAATCTGGCCGACACCCTGAATATAAATTGGAGGTGGTTTATTCACTTTTGGCAATAATTGAGCTGAAGGTTGCATAGAGTTTTGTTCGTCACACTTGTCATCTGCTAACAGTTCGAATCGATTTGTTGTGTTTGGTTCGCTGAGCCAATCATTTTGTAATTTTGTTTGTGTTTTGTTCTTTGGTTTTTTGTTATTGTTTTGCTTTTGTTGTGTTTGCTTACTTGGAGAATGAGTTTCTCTATTCCTTTTCAACCTTAACGGCAGATTTGTGTGTGTGTGCTTTCCATTGTTTGTTTTTGGAGAAGTAACGTTTTCTGGTAAAACAATTGAAGAAGTCGAAGGTACATCGTTGTTGTTGTTATTGTTGTTGACGTACTGTACATTAATATGAGGTGATTTTCGAATTGGCGTGACCAATGAGGATGAAGATGACGTGATCGAGGCAGTTGATGAAAATACTGTTGTTGTTATTGGCGCAGAGCTGTCGATGTTGTATATCCACTTTGTGTTGTAATTTTGTTGTAGAAGCTATTATTGGTTCGATAGGGAGGCAGTGGACTAGTCGGCGAGATGCATTGAGCACTCCATGACATGTTACTTTGACGTAAAGATGAAGAAGAATTAGCTGACGGCTCTGGTGTAACAGATAAGTTGGAGTTTGATGAATGGTTTTTGTTGTTGCATGGCGATACAAATGAGAAATATGCATTTCTCGCAGCCACTGATTTTTTTTGTTTTGTTGATGAGTTATAATAGCTTAACCCCCATGTCTTGTGCCGTCTGGATGATTTGTATTATATTAAGTATATCTTGTTATTTTTAGAAAACGTTTAGATGTAAAATGTGTTTCTAAAATAAGTGCCAGATAAATATTATTTTCATAAAGGAAGTGCTTTAGTTCTAGTATATGTTGCATCAGCCCGTTAGCATTCCAGAATATAATTCGTAGTGTATCTGAGCACTTATCTACGCATTTGTCTTGGATACTAAAAGTGTCACTTTATTAAGTATAGCTGACATTTGTTGAATCAATTGCTTCATCATAAGTTTTAGCTCTTGCATGTCATTAAGTTCAGTTGAATTTGGGTTGAATGGTAAGGAGTTTATGTTGGATTCGAAAATGGATGTGTAACTATTTTCTGTTTCATATATCTGTTACCGTCGAAAGCGTTTGGCTTCTCGATCTATTCATAAATATTAATTTGTTTTTTTTTCTTCGTTGTGTTGATTGTTAATATATAATTATTCAATTGTTTATTTGCTTTTGTTTATTCTTTTTATTTTATTTTGCGCTTTTTTTTATTTTTTCAATTACTATTTTCTTTTGTATTTAATTTTTCACTTTTTGTACTCTTGCACTAATTTTTGTTTTTCAGTTTTTTTTTTCTCATTTTTATACCTGTTACACTAGTGTAAACAGGTATATTCAGTTTGTCGGAAAGTTTGTAACGTATTAAAGGAGGCACCCTATAAAGAATATATATTCTTGATCACCTCGACGAGACAAATCGATTTAGCCATGTCCGTCTGTCTGTGTGTTGCTGCGCGATTTATTCGCTCAGTTGAGCTGAAATTTTGAAATTAAGCTTTTCTAGGTCCTGTGTAGTTTCTATGTTAAAATCAATGTGCCACGCCCACTTTTAGGTATAGCTCCCATACAAAAGTACAACATTTTTTCAAGTTCTTATATGAAATAAATGTATTTATAAAATGTTTCTAATACCATGCCAAATCTTCAGTTTAAAATTGGTCCAAATTGGACCGCGAATTCCCTAAATTTTTAAGAGTATATTTAATTTGTTTAGTATTTTGAAATAAAATTTAATGCAAATGCTACACACGAAGGTCTATCAACGTCAAATGATGTGTAACAGGTATATAAGCTTCGGTCCAACCGAAGTTTACTTTTTCTTTTTTTTTTTTTTTTGTTATTGTATCTTCGGATAAAATAGGCTAGACTGCGCCAGTTTTGTGTAACAAATAAAAACATAATTTTTAAGGAGGTTTTTCGCCGAGAATAATACTACCACGGCTCTGATCCAGGAACCATGGGTAGTCAGTGGCAAAGTTCGTGGTATTAACTATCCAAATGGTAAGCTCATCTACGATCACTCAGAAGGGTCGCCTAGAATAGCTTTTCTACTTGATAAAAATATAAAATTTTTCCCACTATCTAGCTTTTTTTCAAGGGACCTAACAGCTGCGTTGGTGGACATATCCACAGGAAGAGAAGTTGTTATTGCTTCTGCCTATTCTTTGGAGACTAGGATAAAGCTCCTCCGCTGGTTGTGCAGAGGCTCTTTGATTTCTGTTGAGCCTCAAACAGACAGGTTATTGTCGGCTGCGACGCCAATGCGCATCGTACCATCTGAGGCAGCAGTGCCAGCAATAAAAGATGTGATAGTGTTTTTGATTTCATTCTTCTAGCTCAGCTGGATATAATGTTGTCAAATATCTCCCTTCCGCCATTTTGACTTTTGAGTTTCGCGGCTATGTACAAAGCGCTACAGAGCTCGTATCGGGCAATACTATACATCATTTGAAAGGTGTCGACATAACCTAAGAAAACGACACTATGCATGATTAGTTTGGATACTACGTTCATATAGACGTGTAAACATGGAGTTCACTAACGACGAAATACGAGCTCTTTACGAGCTTTCTAGCAGAGGTGTGCCATATTTTTTTTTGGAATTGGCGGGACTCTGACGAGGCGACGGAAAATTATAAGCTAAAGACTTTTGTGACGAACAGTGCTGGTCAAGGTAACGACAGATGCTAGCAATTTTACAATTAGAGTGGTGTAATTCCAAGATGGACATCCTATTGCCTATGCATCAAGTGCTTTGAACCAGCATGAATGTAATTATATTTGCCACAATAAAAAAAGATGGCTTCGAAGCCTTGGAGAATATAACTTTTCCTTAGATTATATAAAAGAATAAAGAATCATATAGCTTATTTTCTCAGCAGATTGAAAGAGGATGAAATAAATCACTGATATTCTGAAAGTGAATTAAGAGAGAGCTCGGAAGATGAAGCTCTATTGAATACCAATCTGTCCATTCTCAAGGAAGTACCAAAACTAGACACGGTGGTCAACAGATTGAAGACGCAAATAATATTTGTCAGCAGGAAACAGAACGACATAGTAACAGTCTTTGGAAATAAAAGAGTGTTCATCGAGATAGATGACATACTTAGCAACCAAGCCATCAACATCTTATTTAAGGAGATAAATGGAGGAAAAGTGGGAATACTCTTCGAAATATGTGACCATGAATACTACCAGTTGCAATAAATAATTGAGCTCGAATTTTCGGAAAGGTTCTAAGGTTAAATTTGTGAAATATACAAAATTTGCCAAAAACGTAGAGTCAGAGGGTAAACTGAACACTCAGATTCACCTTTTTCATAAAAATGAGGGTGGCCATTGCAATATCGTGGCTACGTATAATAAAATAAAGAATACAATTTACAACCCAAATTTAAATAACGGCAATACATAAATAATTAATAACTGCGTCATTTGCAGAGGCAGGAAATATTATACAAATCATATTAAACAAAAGTTTAATATGTCAGAAACTCCCACAACAATAAATTAAATTGTTCATGTTAACACATATGTGTATGACAACTCGAAACTTTATTTTTTCCATTTTCATTGATAAATTCTCCAAACTGGCAACTTGTTTTCCACTGTAGTGGATAACATCCGAATGATTCTTGCACTGAGGCACAGGGTAAGAATTTGACAATGAGTTCAATAATGCGAATGTCATATAATTTTTACAAATAGAGAAAGTTTACTACCACTCCACAAATCCTAATAGCCATACAGGTAATGGCAATGTGGAGAGATGGAATAATACCCTTACAGAAAAAGTAAGAACTCTGAACATTGAATAAGAAATACGTATTTTAACACAGATGACAAAAGCCATTTCGTGCTACAATAACATGTATCATACCACCATTGAGTCCTCACCATTGGAGGTGCAAAACTCGAAATAATATTAAATAGGTTGATAGAACAAGGAAAAACGTTAGCTTCGGTGGAACCGAAGCTTAAATACCCGCCACACAAATCTTTGAATAGTTTATGTGCGATCATCAGTGGCCTATACACATTTATAAATGTACTTTTCATACAAAAGTTCGGGAATAATCGGTAAGTTTGTATGGGGGCTATACATAAAAATGGGCGTGGCATCCTGGTTTTGGGACTGGATGATACAAGAAGTGTTTTTATCCAATTTTGAGTGAATACATTCATAAATAATACCTATTTTTATACAAAAATTCGAAATGGGTGGTAAATTTGTATGCGGGCTACACCAAAAAATGGGCGTGGCACGTTAGTTTTGACATTAGAAGAAATTAGAAGTATTTTTACCCAATTTGGAGTAAATGCATTCATGAATAAAATCTATTTCCATACAAAAAATAGAGAAAAAGGTAAGTTTGTATGGGGGTTATACCTAAAAATGGCCGTGGCACTTTAATTTTCATACTTGTTTTAGTCGTTCGAGAGAAAAGCTTAAGTTCTGAGTTTCAGCTTAATATCTCTTAAACTGAGCGAATGAATTGCGAAGAAACAAACAGGCGGACAGACGGTCAGACGGACATGGCTATTTATACTTTATGGGGTCTCTGATGCCTCCTTTAATGCGTTACAAACTTTCAGACAAACTGAACATACCCTTCACACTATGTGTGGCGGGTATAAAAAACGGGAAACATATATAGAAAACAGAGAGGTAGGGTTTGTAAAACACTATAGAAATGTACGATATTAAGAGTAACAGAAATCTAAAAATAGCAAGTATCCATGCAACCAATATTAAACATCATAACCAATATTCTGATAATTATTCTACTACTGGTAATTTTCATAACTGAGACAATGGCACTGATGAAAATAACACCAAATCGGGAATCAAAAGAAAATTTGTGTACATTAGCAATAAATTTGTCAATGGAACAGAAATGTCTGCAAAGGATGCAACATACAACATATTATAATTGCATCTCTCAGAAGCTAGCCATGACGAAATATTTATAAATACTTCGCATCCCGATCAAAGGATTAGAATGCTAAAGTCCAAGCGGGAACTTGAACTACTTCCGCTTAATTCTACAAATATATATGTTCCTAACTTGTTGGATTATTACATCCAAAGTCATGATGCACTTGAAAATGAATGACTAGCGTCATTTGCAGCTATTTTTAAATTCATAAAAGATGGTCGCTTAACAAATAACGAAGATTATGATGAGTTAGATCTAGAAGATGAAGTATAGTTGAGTCCAGGAAGTATTAACTGAGAGATAACTCTGGGTGGGCCCAGAAGAGAAACAAGGCTTTAATTTTTTGATGTAATCACCATAGCGTAGAAACCCATTGGTCGGACTATTTTAGGGAAATGAAAATGCTTTTCCTCCCGTGGCTAAATGAACAGGATGAACTTATCAGTAACAATAATTAGCATTCCTGTTCTGTACATAAAAATGTATTTGAGCACAATAGGAACGTGAATTGGAGCAGATTCTTCGGGGTTTGCAGCTTGAGCAAAGTTTAAAGGATCAAGTTGAAGTGTTATCTACTCAGTTAGTTGACGAAGAATTTAAAGCGCTTGCAGTGTCGGAAGTTGATCCAAATATTAATATTTTGGAACCTAATTTGGTTGAAACTAATTCAGTAGAGGAAGTTCGCCTAATTAAATTGCCACCTTTTATTCCAGAAAACTACCTTTATGCCATGGTTCGTTCCCTCAATGATAAACAATGCCAATACTTTGCTCATGTTATGCACAACGTGAAAACAAAGCAAACATTTTATGAATATGTTGGTGACGGTGCTGGTGTTGGTTTTGGTAAAAGGCTACTCTTTTCGGCTATTTATCAATCTCTGACTTTAAGAGTCAATCAAGTTGCTGAAAGTAGCCCAAAGTCGGCGAAAGTTCTTCTTTGTGCGCCAACTGGGAAGGCTACTTTTGGTATTGGGGGGACTAACTCTTCACTCAATATTTTCACTGCCCGTCAATCAGTCTTCGACCGAGTTACGTCCCCTCAGCAATGACATTGTTAACACAATGTATTCAAAATTAATGGACTTTCAGCTAATCATTATTGATGAAATATCTATGGTCGGCGCAAAATATTTTCATATTTGGATGCCTGGCTTAAGCAAATGTTTAAATATAATGATGTCTTTGGATGAATATTAACTATTGTGTTTGGGGACCTTAAGCAACTTTCCCCAGTTGGCGATAGATTGATTTTTAAGGCAAATAGCAGCAATTTATTTATTTATTTGCAACTACATATTATATTAAAACAGTTGCTTACACTACGATGGTACAGTTCACTTATAACTAAAAACTTAAACACTAAAGCTCAGAAGAAAAGAAAAAAAATATATGTAGAAAGGAAATGAGATACGGCCACTCAGACCCGTTGGAGGATTTTTGTTAAGCCGCCAGGTTGACCGACTGTGCCCCTACTCACAGCCATATTGTGGTCCAAACAGCACGTACCGTACAAAAAACAGATGAAAAATAAATGGAAATTACAATAATGTTAATGAAGAATTAAGAACAGAGTTTTTAATAGAAATTAACGAGGAATTGAAAAAGAAAAAGATGAGAAAACCTATTATAGATAGAACAGAGAGAACGAAGTGAGTCATGGCATGCATAATTTGTTGTGCAATGGGACAACCTAAAAGGAACATAATTGCGCGTGAAACGGGAGGGTGCATTTAGATATAGCGATTGAACCAAAAATGGAGAATCGATATCGCCACAAATAATCTTATGGAGAAAAACAACAGAGAGCATAGATCGGCGTGAATTTAGGGTTGGAAGATCAATAAGTTTTAAACGATCTATGTAGGGCGGAAGATGAACGTTAGTTGCCCAATTAAGGTTTCGTAGAGCGAAAAGTAAAAACTGTTTTTGTACTGATTCAATCCGATCTTGATGAACAGAATAATGTGAGTTCCAAATACAAGAGGCGAATTCCAAGATCGGGCGTACAAGCGAAGTATAGAGAAGCTTTGTAATGTACGGATCATCGAACTCTTTAGCCCAACGCTTTATAAAGCCGAGGATATCTTTTGCTTTGTTAACCATCGCGGTAATATGGATATTAAAGCTTAATTTGGGGTCCATGAGAACACCCAAATCACAAAAATTAACTTCCCTACCAAGCCCATGATTGTCTAAAAAGTAGGTCACTAGAATTGGCTTTCTACGATGAAAGGTCATACACTTACATTTTGAAAAATTGAGATTTAGAAAGTTGGCTGCACACCAGGTATGCAATGAATTCAAATCAGATTGAAGTAAATTATGCTGGGAAGCATGAGAATACGACAAACATAATTTGACATCATCAGCATACATAAGTATGTCAGAATGTTTAATCGCTAGTGGAAGATCATTTATGAAAATAACAAAAAGTAATGGTCCAAGATGACTTCCCTGAGGAACACCTGAAGAAACATCTATTGTTGAAGACAAGCAATTATTAAACAATACTTTTTGAGTTCGATCTTCTAGATAAGATTTTAACCAATTAACCAAAGTAGGTGAAAAACCTAAAGACTTTAATTTAAAAATAAGATGTTTGTGGCATACACTATCGAAAGCCTTACTAAAATCCGTATATATAACATCAGTCTGATTACCAGCCAAAAAATCATTATTTACAATAGAAGAAAATTCTAGAAGGTTTGTACAAATGGATTTGCCTTTTACAAATCCATGTTGATGAGGAGAAATAATTGACTTTAAACAACGTTGCAATTGATCGGAAATGATCTTTTCAAACAATTTTGGAATGGCACTCAATTTAGCAATACCTCTATAATTTGAGATATCAGACTTGTTACCTTTTTTGTGTAGAAGAATTATATAAGATTCTTTCCAAAGGGTAGGAAATTAAGACTGTTGAATAGATAAACTAAAAAGAATAAATAAAAGGTAAACAAATAGAGTTAGCACATTGCTTTAATATACAGCTTGGTATATTATCGGGACCTGATAGAAATGAATATTTAATAGTCTGGAGGCATTTAAGCAAATTAGACATACAAATTACAGGAGATGTTATGAAGTCGTAAGACGGGATATGATAGGGATAGAATGAAGTGGAGTTAGAGGAAAATTTAGAATAAGTAGATTGAAAAAAAGAAGCAAACAAATCCGATATCTGCGAGTCAGAGGATGCAATATTATTATCCAGAATAAAATTTGAGGGATACGACGTATTTCTACGCTTCACATCAACAAATTTGAAAAAGCTTTTTAGGATCCTTGCAACCATTATTTTTCACCTTTAGCAGATAAGTAGCGTAACACTGCTTATTTGCAGAATTAAAATTGGAACGAGCAACAGAGTATTTACAATAATCAATAGAAGAACCACTACGTTTGTATTTTTTAAAAAGGCTAGTTTTTATATTTTTCAATTTACTTCAACTGCGAGATACCCAAGGCAATTTACTAGTAGAACTAGATATATTGACAAACGGAACACATTCATCAAAATATCTAAAAATAATTGAATAAAAAGTATTCGACGCAACTTCAATATCAGAGCAACTCTTGAGAATTGACCAATCAGTGTTATACAATAACTGATTTAATTTAGCAAAATTCGTTTTTTTGAAACATCTAACACGACGAACGGCGCTACCATTAACAACCGAACGAACACTATCAAGCTGAATAGAGACCTGTAAAGTAGGATGATAACAGTCCTCAGGTAGTGTTATCGGAGAAATCCTACTTATGCTAATATCCAAACCATTTCCAACAAACACTAGATCTAAAAGTCGACCTAAACTGTTAAAAATGTTATTATACTGATGCAACGATAAGTCTAATAAACTATCAAGAAACTCATTAGTACCTGACGGAAATAAAATTAAAGAGTCATCTACAATATATTAGACCATTTAATGTTTGGCAAATTAAAATCACCCATGACAATAATCTGGTCTTTATCATTCAGAAGAGAAGCTATATATGAAAGCGGATTTGCATGTTGAACATAAATATTCAATTCCGAAGAAGGAGGGATATAAGAGCACGTAATAAAGGCATTAAAATTACGAAAACTAATTTTGACACATATAAATTCAATAGACTTATCTAAAATACTGACTTCTTCAACCATTAGGGATGACTTAGTGGATATCAAAACACCACCACCAGAACGCAGTGTGCGATCCTTTCTGAAAGTGACGAAAATGTTGCAGGCTAGTTCAGAATTAAGAATAGTAGGTTGAAGCCAAGTTTCAGTGAGAACAATGACATCAGCACAAATTGAACAACTATTAAGATACAAATCTCTAAGCTTAGTTCTTAAACCCCTCACATTTTGATAATGAATGAGGAAAGAAAGCGAACTCAGTTTTTGCACCAGAAGAACTAACTGGCAATTCGACAGCATTAGGCTTACTTGTACGTCTATTTTTATAAACATATTCGTGCACCACAATGCCATCAGGCCAAAAACTTGGTGAAATAACAGTATCAAAGATAGACACTGGAACAATTACTTTAAAAGAAGAGATAGACCTAGAATAGTTAAAGTTAAACTTAGATATTGAAATATTGGAAGACTCAAGTTTAGAGTTAATATAATTCAAAATGTCATTCTCAGTGGTAGCTGCAGTTAATCGAGAAATAAAAACAGATTTACGATGAGCAACAACATTAAGGCCAGTTGGGTTGGATACAATTGAAACAGAAGGAGCATTCCCAGCAACATTTTCAACATTATCAACAACAACGATAGGAGGTACAATTGATTGTGTAGAAGGTACAGTGGAAACATTCGAATAGAAAGAGTCGGCTTTGACTTCGGTGAATTCCTCTTCTTTCGTTTGGGCGAGAAATTAAGGCACTTCATATCGTTAAACGCATTTTCAAGTTGCTGAAACTTTTTAGACATCGCTTTAAAATCACGTTTAAGATTAAGGAACCCGGAACGGGTTTGCCTCATATAATTGAAAATCTCAGTTTCCGTGGATCTACATTTTATGCAAGTCCACCGCAGGCCTTTTTGTTCCTTGACACCATCAAGAACTCGTGGGCTTAAACCAGCACATTTACAATGTGAGGTATTGTCACAAAGCCAACACGATAAGAAATCCTCAGTGGAAATCTTGTTCTTGAATTGACAGCGCAAATCACAACAAAACATTTTAATAAAATAAAATAGAACACAAAGAAAATAACAAAAAACGAATAATTAAAATTTTCAAAAGAACTAATAATTTTGTTTATCACTGTATAAGGTGTAAACAACAACAAGTGAATAAAAGCAGATGATAACGAATAACTGTTAGTTATGAGAAGAAAAAATAAATTTAGAAAAATATTTTTAAAACAAGCAACAACAACTACAAATAATGATATGTGCCGTTGCAAATTTCAAAAAAAAAAATAAAATCAAAACAAAACAAAAGCCCGGCGCAACAACAAATATTATGCTTACCACAGGGAAAAAAAAAAGAAATTGAAAAAAAAAATTAAAAATAAATAGTTAAAAATAAATAGACGCTTAAACCGTATTAAGTAAAAATAAAAATTTTACAAATTATAAAATTATTAATACTTTATATAAAATGTATTAATTAATTGTTTAAACAAAATAAATTTATTTTAAAGTAACTTTGACAAAAATTAGCAAACAAAAAAAAAAATAGATGGCCATATAGTGCCATCGTAGGAAGCTCTCTTTGGAATACTGTTAAGTTAGATAAAATACATCTTTATTGTTTTATGTTCAAATACGAACTGACTTTATTTATCCAAATTTATTATTACAGAAAATGCTTATTGCATACATATAGATGTATGCGAACAGACATAAGCTAAGCATACGTTCGAACCGTAAAAAACGTGAACTTTCGAGCTCAAGATTCGATAAGTTCACAAATTAATAATTTCGAAATTGACTCGTGTAGCTCGTTGTTCTCAAACACATAAAAAATAAATTAAAATTTACTAAAAAGAAACAAACGGATATACATATAAACCGTTCATAATGGGAAACGTATTAGCTGCTTCCTCCGGAGTCAGTGGTACCGGCAGCGGTAATCTCAGTGGCATGATACCAGAGCCCACTATACCAGAAAAGACAACATCAGTTGATGGTATTGATGAAACAACATCAGTTAATGTTGATAAACACACTCTTGAGAATCCGGGCACAGTTGAGGAGTTGCACAAAAAATGCAAAGATGTACATGCGATGACCTTTGAAGGCGCTAAAATTATGCTGAATAAAGGACTCAGCAATCATTTTCAGGTGTCGCACACAATTAATATGTGCTCCTCACAACCGAGTGGTTATCGCTTCGGTGCTACATATGTGGGCACTAAACAGTTTAGCCCGTCCGAAGCATTCCCCGGTGCTGCTTGGCGATATTGATCCATCCGGCAATCTAAATGCCAATATAATACATCAATTTTCGCCGCGTATACGTTGTTAATTCGCGTCGTAGATTCAAGACTCTAAATTGGTTGCTTCCCAATTGACCACCGATTATCGTGGTACCGATTTTACTGCTTCGTTAACTATTGGCAATCCAAATATTTTCAATAATTCAGGCATTATTGTTGGTCACTATCTGCAATCGGTGAGTCAACGTGTTGCCTTAGGTGCTGAGATTGCTCATCAGTATGGGCCAAATGTTCCGGGGCGACAAATTGCTGTTGTATCTGCTGTTGGACGCTATGCTCATGGTGATTCGCAATGGACTGGTACTTTGGGTCCAAGCGGTTTGCACTTGTGTTATTATCAAAAAGCCAGCGAACAATTGCAAATAGGTTGCGAGGTTGAAACTAGTCTTAGAATGCAAGAGTCTGTTGCAACCCTTGCTTATCAAGTTGATTTGCCCAAGGCTGATTTGGTTTTCCGTGGTTCAATCGACTCAAATTGGCACATTTGTGGTGTTCTCGAGAAACGTCTACAGCCGCTACCATTTTCGTTTGCACTGAGTGGACGAATGAATCATGTTAAGAATCATTTTAGACTTGGTTGTGGTCTAATGATTGGCTAAAGGCTATTTGAACTAACAAGCACGGTATTTGGCTCATTTATCACACTGGCGCATATACACTTCACACATATATAATCACACACGCATACACTTTCAGACAGAACAATATTAGAACACACAAGTTCACAAAACAGTAAAGTAGTACAGAGAGAGAATCAGAGTACACAGTTAATTAACAAAAAAAAATAATTTTCAATAAGCGGTAATACTATTTGGATTGTACATAGTATAAATGGAATAAAAATTTAATGTTAATTTTAAAAATTACTACAACAAAATAACATATAAAGACACTTACAAAAACAATTAAAATTTTAACAAGACAACTATAAACATTAAGGATAAATACAAAAAGGACACATGAAGCATATTTATGTACGCTACTAAAGAAAAAAATGTACTACAAGAATATCAATAGCCACCTATTACTTCTATGTATGTTCTTGCTAAGGCCTTTAGAATGTAAAAAGAACGTTTTTAGTTTTTTTTTTTTTGTTTTTCAAATATAAAAATTATTTTTGTTTATATATATCCACTATATATCATAAATTCGATCAAATTTTATTGTTAATAAGCGTTGAAAGAATGAATAATAAAATAATATGTGATTTTTTAAACTATTATAACTTTATTTAATTTTTTAGCCTAGCTTTTTGCTTTATTTTTTTCCTTTTTAATAAGTATATTGTTTTAAAAACAAAAAAATTATTTTGCTGCTGTGCTGAGGTTCTTTAAAAAGCAAGAAGAGTAAAAAAAGAATTATAGATTTATAAATAAGAAACATTTTTATTGTATGCCAATCAATTAAAACGAGAACCCAAATTAGATGACAAAAGGGCATGCACAAGGCAAAGTAAATAACATTTTATTTATACAGTATGTATATATATATATACATATATATATATATATATACATATTATATATATATATATATATATATATATATATATATATATATATATTATAAAAGCAATTAAATGAAATAGTAAAATAATTGTCGGGTGTCAACGCTATTCTTTTGTTTTTTTTTTTTTTTTTGTTATTTGCAGTGTTTTGACAAATTTTTATTAAAATTATATGTGTGTACTATCAGAGCCCAAATCAATCAAACAAACAACCAATTAACTAATTAAAATAGTTATTATTTTTAATTATTTCTAGAAATTTTAAATATTTAAATTGAAACAATTTAAATGCATTTTGTTGTAATAAAAAATATAAAAACTTGTGTAATAAAAGTAATTAATAATAATTAAAAAATAAAATAAATTTAAATGATAGAAACTAATTTTCCAATAAATAAAATAAAAAAATGTATGAGCTGTAGCAATGCTTAACGCGATGAGCCTATTTACCTTTAATTAGTACAAATTACTTTGCATTTGTCTTAATACTTTTGTTAATATAAATTTTTTTAAGTTACCTCACTAAAAAGTTTCTGTGTTCGCTTTAATTGTATAAAAGCTATAATACTTTTTTCTTTTCTCTTTATTTTGTGCATTTCTTTAATACAAGAAAATTAAAAAATATAATTATTGTTAATATGTATGTAAACTAAAAAAACAAGAAATTATACTATTTAAAAAACAACAAGTAATTCTTAGCTTTAATTCGACACTATGCTTGAAGGTCGCGAGTCGTTGACATTCTTGTCATCCGACGCTTTCGTAAACATTGTTGCGCGGAGCGCGTGTATCGGACGGACTGATCGTCAGTTTATGCTGACGGGACATTATTACATTATTAAGACTTCAAGCATAGTATGTTCGCTACACCTTCCTTTTTTCGGAAGAGTGATCATATATTGGTAAATTTATGATTACTCTTTTACATTAATGAACTTTAGTATTTTATTGTAAATTTTAAACAATTATTTGACTTAATGAATATTTTATTATACCCGTTACACATAGTGTAAACGGGTATATTCAGTTTGTCCAAAAGTTTGTAACGCATTGAAGGAGGCATCGGAGACCCCATAAAGTATATATATTCATGATCAGCTCGATGAGACGAATCGATCAAGCCATGTCCGTCTGTCCTTCTGTCCGTCTGTTTGTTGCTATGCGATTTATTCGATGAAGGTATAAAGATATTATGCTGAAATTTTAAACTAAGCTTTTCTCGGCAACGACTAGGTTAAGTTCGAAAATGAGAGTGCCACGCCCATTTTTAGGTATAGCCCCCATACAAACTCATCGATTTTTTTTGATTTTTTGTTTAAAAATAGTAATTATTTATGAATGAACTCGCTCCCAATTGGGTAAAAACATTTCTTTTGTCATCCAGGGTCAAAACCAAGACGCCACGCCCATGTAACGGGTATTTCAGCTTCGGTTCCACCGAAGTTAACGTTTTTCCTTGTTTTATTTTATTTTTATATATATTTTTTTTTTTTTATTGACATCTTTTTTTTTGGTTACAAAATAGAAATATATGTATATATTATTTTTAAATTTTATGTTTTATTTATTTTATTTTATTTTTTTTTTATAACGTAGTTTATAGTTATTTGAATAAATATTTAAAAAAAAAATTCATTAATTATTTTATTTTAATTTTTAATTTTACATGGTTGAAATATAGAAATGTATATATATATATTATTTTT
>JAEIFJ010001339.1:0-24572 GCA_018903435.1 Leucophenga varia | reverse complement strand
TAGTAGTAAGGCAGCCCATTTTTAAGTCCATGGTTGGAGCTTTGTAATGACTCTGCTGCTGCTTTCCCGCTCCTGCTCCTGCTGCTGTAGTATTTTATTTCAGATGTTGTGTGTTGCTTGTTTGCCAGGGTTTTTTCTCTTACTTTTTATTTATTTACGCTGTATTCTTTTTTTTTACTGTTTAAAGCAACCCCCACTTTTTTGACAATATGATCGCTACTAAAAACGCATCCTATATTTTTTCTTGTCAGTAAGTATTGCTTCCCCTACATCATCGATATTGTAGATCGACTCAACGTTGCTGCTTATGCTTTGGATGAAGTCTTTGTCTGTTGTTGCCTCTTGTCTATTACCAACGCCTTTTCAATGTCCGCGGTTCATTACACTTTTGTTTATCTTGGCTTAGACAATGTCTGCCGTTTCTCAGACTAAACTGCTGCACTCCTGCTAATGATTTTTTGCGTTTTAAGGATTTTACTTTATTTTAAAATGCTTTTGGGTTATTAAAGTCTATTTAAACTTCATTTTTTTTTTACCCTTTCTGTGATAATCTATGTTTGAACAATTTCAGGTCCGTCTGTCTGTGTGTCTGTCTGTCTATGCGTTTTATTCACATAAATTAAGTGGCAAAATATTTGTAAATATTCTTTTTGGTTTTTTTTTTTTTATCGCATATTGCACATTTGTTTGTCTTTAAGCTTAAAAAAAAAAAAATTGATATTATTTTATGTTAAAATAACAAATATTTAAAATGAAATACATAAATAGATTCTTTAAAAATAAAAATATTATTGAACAGTCATGCTCAGCAAACAAGCGCATAAAAATTATTAGTGTAACTATCTAATCTGAAAACCATGAACTCGTCAAATAAAACGAAATAGTCTGGGTACAGCGGTGGATAGAAACATTATGGCTTAGCCGAGACTTCTCATCAAAGAGTGGTGGTCTTTAGCATGACTTCTAATATATTAGAATTTAGAGATGCTATATTCATAATAGCGTGTACATTAGGAAGAACGGTGCTGTTGAGCAAAAAAATTAGGTTATATTATTTTAATATTTCATGCTTTTTACAACTTTTCAAGCAAAATCCTCTCCATGATCAAATTTACAGTTTAGTTTCTATAGAATAACCCCGCAGTGTCAAACAATTTTATAGAATCTTTTCCTTTTGGATAGCTCTTTGTGATTTTCTTTGATGTGGAGAGTGCTTTGATAATACTGGCTCTATCACCGGGCTCTCTCCGACGAAACGTGAACCATCGCGGGTGGGGCGGGGGCTTATCGGTCGAAATCAAAGCCAGGTCCGACCTCGAGGTGGCGTTCTTTTCTCCATTACTATGGTCACTTGTAGTAGATGGTCACGAACTTATCTGCAACCACGACGTTGTAACCCTCCGCACATTGGGTTTCGGTCTCGGTTCATACACTTTCTGAAACCCTAAAGAGCGGTTCCGTTGCCTTTCTGTAGACGATACAAAGTCGATATAGGCGCTGTACGAACTTTTTGTCACCTTGGGATAACCCTGGATAAACGGCTGGAATACCAACATCAAGACAGTTAGCAATAAAGCTACCCTCGCTTGAGGATCTGTAGGCGTAGTTTTGGTACAAACTAGGGTCCCTCACCTAAAATAGTTTTCTGGGGGTGTACATTTATGACTAAACCCATCTTCAAATAAACTTTATTCGGCAAATATTGCTGGAATTTAGTTTGATAAAGCAGTGCGACAGGCTTTAACGACTGGCCTGCCTTTGTATAACCGAAGCAATCATTGGTTTTCCTTCTCTGCACATTTTCAAATGTAGGTAAGCTGCTATGGACACTGAACAGCGATGTGCTTTAAGAATTTCTTCACTCTAATATCCTAAAACTCATTCCTGGCATCGTGATATTCGGGTAACAGATAATATGACCAAGATTTTTCGCCTTGGCAGACCTTTTTCCTCCCTGCTGCTCCGTCGTGCAGATTGGACGCGTGGGTCCCAGGTATTGAACCATCAACTACCAGATGGTACACTGATGACTCGCTTACCGAAACAAACACTTGTGCTCGCATATTCGGCCCTAAGCCCAAGATCTCTGTGAAATATGTGTTTGGCCCACGGTCCTTCAATCGGAGATTCATGCCGTCGAGGTTTGCGCTCGTCACCTTCCGGTTCATAGTCCACGTGGAGAAAACATTACAACTTTTTTCGGAAAGTCAAGTCGCTATCAAAGCACTAACCTTATGGACTTTTATCTAGGTTTGGACTTTAGTGTTATGTTACACTTTAACACCTCTCTCAAGTTCGAGAAGTCACTATAAGTTGTTTTTTCACTGGAGCTTGCCAGATCTGGCTTTTCCTCGCCCTTGCTTGACCCGGAGCCTTTCTTCGGGCAAAGCTGAGCTTCTGTCATACTTACAACTGACAGGTTAGGAACATTGATAAAATATCCGGATCTATCACATCCCTCGTCCAATCTGCGCTAAAACATTGTTCAACTCACTCGTCATGATCTTAGGCTGCTAACTGGCTACCTTACTGATTACAATCATCTGAGATACCATCGAAACTCAATAGGCTGGCCCTCAAAGATAGAATGTAGGTTTTGTTTGGAGAACGGGACATTTTTTGGTGAATGTTCGGCTTTGATTAGCAGAAACATGAGAGGTGTAAAAACAATCAAAACAGATTTTTTTGAACAGATTTTTACTTTTCGAATATAGGCTATAAAAACGGTTACACAATACCACATGACCTTCTATTTTCAATATTTCTTTTACAGTCTTCGAGACTGGTGCAGTAATACAGTTGACAGATTTCAGAAATGCAATATCGATTTTAGCTTTGCGTTGAAGATCTATTTAGCCAATATATAATTAAATCTATATTTTTTCTTAGCACATTGCCATATGTTTTCCTCAAAAAAACTCTCCCGGAAAATATTTTCACACTTAACAAGCAGCAAATATGAAAATAAAAAAGATTGGAGTAACTTAAGCAGTTTATCAAAACAAAACTTAGATGATTTATTAAATTTAAGTTGAAAATTAAGCATACAAAGCTACAACTTGTTAACATAATTATTTGCAGACAAGAAAATGCATTAGTTTTCCAAAACATAAATCAAGAATTGTTTCCAAAAAGAAAAAAATTATTTTTTTCAGACAATAACCAAAAAAATTAAGAATTCTGTTATGGCTTTTATGCCTAAATATACCTCAAAACTAATAAAATTGAAATGTCAAAACAATGAATGTCATTTTTTTATGTTTTCAATCAATTTATGGCACACGACAAGAAATATCTTGTAATATTCTAAAAAAAACAAGAAATTCTAAAAAAACAAACTGAATAATTTCTTATCATATTTGATAAAGTCGAAGTGACTAGTTTTGTTATTGAAAATAAAATATTTTGTAAACACAAAGGAAACATTTTTGGTTTTCTTGTGGGGAAAGAAATGACGACTTCAAAAGATTTACGACAAGTTTTTTTCGTATATTTTTTTTACTCGTAGTTCATGGTTTACACTAAAGTGCATTTAATTAGTCTAGTTAAGCGCCTTACACGAAATGGTATTTAAGTTTGCTGTGGTGTTTTGTAACATTTCGAAAAATCAAAAAAGATACCTCGAATTTTTAATGTGTAGCGTATAAATATTTCCTTTTCATTAATACTTTTTTTTTGTAAATATTCCCAAAACCAACTTCCTCATATTTTATGCCACGATGGAAACAAAGAAAGCCATGAAGTCAGATGTACTAAGAATTCAAAGACTTTTCTGTTTTGTAAACATTTGTCTAGAGCTCGTTTTCATATGCATGAGGGGAAACACCCTTCGCACAGATGATGCCTTATAAATACTACACTTCACTTTATATATATACGAGTACTAAATATATGCAAACGAAATAATTTTCCATTCCTTTGCCGTTTTTGTTTGTGTCTCCAATTAAATGAATGCGTTCATTGATCTGACTTTGGGGCATAATTGAGTTTGAGAGTATCTATACTATACTCTGTACTGAGTTGCATTATTGAACTATGCCTATGGGCATTCAAACGATGTGTAATGCACCATTTCTTATCGGGTGCTATAAATCTTGATACGCTGTCATGTTATGTCTAATTAGCAATATGTCAATAAACTTAATTTAATTTCTTCTTTTTTGTTTTGTTTTTTTTTATTATTTAATTTAATTTTTTTTCTTTGGTACTACAACGTTATGGAGTCGTGAATTTTGTGTTGTTGTGGTTGGAGAATCTTAAAGAATTTAAGTTCATATTTTGAATTGTTTATTGCTGCATTTTTAGAATGGCATTTTGATATATTGAATCATGAGTAATTGTTGTGCATCGAAACGAATTTTCTTGGTTAACGTATAGCATTTGTACGTCTGTTCCCAGTTTCGCATGCTTAAACGTTTTTTATAACATAGTACGAACTACAGACGAATTGCGGGCGGACAAAATGACGAACGTATGAACCGAAAGACGGAAAAAAATAAGGGACAGACTAACGAATGAAACAAAGACTGACAGTCATACGCACTGTTCTTCAAGCGGTCACAGGTTTGATGAGAATGTCAGCAAAAACCAAGCTTGGTTCTTGATTCGTATTTCATTTCCAAGCTTCCAAAAAACTGCTAAAACTGAAACTTCTAACTTGCTTGTTTTTTTCAAGAGATAATGTAGATTAAAATTATCGGGTTTCAATTTAATTGCCAAAAAAAATTTAAATATCTGGGAAGTGTTTTAGTATGGGTTGTAGGTCACTCCCAAGTCCAGGAATTATGGTTAAAAACAATTTTTTTCTCCTTTTCACTTATGTGGCAATAACTCAGTAAAGCTCGAATCGATTTTTAATTTTAAGCCAGTTTTAGATAGAAAAAACATAGATCCTCGAACTTTCAGATCCTATCTTTGTATATTTGCAAGGGTATGTTAAAAATGTATTAATTTCATCGATGTTCGGTTGTTTAAAAACTATATCTATGGTATACAGTTTTATATAGTATGCACAATTACGAGTAAAACGGATGTTTAATGGGAAAAATCCGACAATAACACAGTCACAGAAAATAAAGTTGTCTCGCGTTTTCATTCTAACCTTAAAATTTCAAATTTTCTGGTGTTGCAAAGGTAGGGATTTCTAATGTATTTTGCGTCGCTGAATCAGAATCTGAAGTCAGAATTTCATAGTCGCGTTTTCATTACAACCTCAAATAACTCACCCATTTGGAAAACTTGGAACAAAATGAAAAAAAAAACAAGTAAAAAAGTTAACTTCGGTTGGACCGAAGTTTATACTATATACCTGTTACACATCATTTGACGTTGATAGACCTTCGTGTGCAGCATTTGTATTAAATTTTATTTCAAAATACTAAACAAATTAAATATACTCTTAAAAATTTAGGAATTCGCGGTCCGATTTGGACCAATTTTAAACTGAAGATTTGGCATGGTATATGAAACATTTTAACCATATTTGAAGCCATTACCTTTATAAATACATCTTTTCAAATAAGAACTTGAAAAAGTGTTGTACTTTGTATGGGAGGTATACCTAAAAGTGGGCGTGGCACATGGTTTTAACATAGAAACTACACAGAACCTAGAAAAGCTTAAGTTTAAAACTGAGCGAATAAATCGCGCAGCAACACACAGACAGACGGACAGACAGACGGACATGGCTAAAATCGATTCGTCTCGTCGAGGTGATCAAGAATATATATACTTTATAGGGTCTACGATGCCTCCTTTAATGCGTTACAAACTTTCCGACAAACTGAATATACCTGTTTACACTAGTGTAACAGGTATAAAAAAAAAAAACGTTTAATCCATCACTTTAAAAGGTAAAAAAATTTAGTCAGCTATGATGCATTTTGAATATCTGAATTCAAATTCATGTCCAGACATTCGAAACTAATCCTAACTTTTTTCTTTTGAGCAAAATCCAAGAAAACGGTCAGTTATTTAAGGATATAATAAAAACTCGAACCAACTTTTGAATTCCCGCTACATATTTGTTCTACCCATAATACATTAGAATTCACTACCCTGGGCCGCCACACAACACCTAAAATTAAAAAAACAAGAAAAAACGTCACAAGTATTTTGAAATACATAGTTGATGTTTATCATCAGTATCTAAAAAAAACTTCGACATGGGATGGGAGGGGGTCAACTCAAGTTTGGAAACAATATTGGTATCAAATTTTTAGCCAAAAATACAGATATTTAAAAAAAACAAAAATAATCGATAACTTTGTTTAGGTCCAAGCCTAAAAGGCACGTTGGTTGGTGATATTGGATGACATAAGAAGTAGTTTAACCCATTCTGAAGACATTCCTACATAGTAATCATTTCGATACAAAAATTTGAAAATGGGCGATTAGTTTGTAATGAGTGCTTCCAAAAAGTGGGGGGTACTTTCATTTCTTGAACTTGGAGCTGGTCGTTCCCTGAGAAAGTTTTAAGTTTCAAATTTAAGCTAAATATCTCCAGAAGTCTCCAAATAACCCGTGTTAAAATAAACAGACAGACGGACAGACATACAGATAGACAGACAGAGGGCAGATTTTGGGAATGTTCGCATAATCCAAATTTGCATTTTTTTTTTACTCCATCAAACCAACAACCCTACAATAAGACTTTTAGCTATTTAAACTTTATTTTTTGGGAATAAAATAAAACCCTAAATTTGACTTTACATTATCTCTGGTTAACAATTAGTTAGGATTTCAATTTTTGCAGTTTCGCAAGCATGAAATATATACAAGCCTGGTTTTTGTCGAAATTTTCATCAAACCCGGACCGCTTGAAGCTCAATGCGCATAGCCAACCGATTAAACGGAGCAGAGAGAGTCGCTACGTTTGTGGAAAAAAACGTTAAAATTTTATATTTAACTTTTTTATAGCAAAATTTAATAGACTACTGCAAACATAAATTGAGAAGTCTATCAAGCAAATAGCGTTTCGCATATCGCATATCGAAAACTAATAACTTATTTATGAGCGCACAGTTTATTTTTATATGTAGTCATAATTTTGTTTTATTTTCATGTTTTTTCAAGATCGACAGACATAAACTCATAAACAGCACAAATAAACGCGAAACCTCAAATATTGATAAACTTGCTGGAAAATATTGAGTTTGGAAAAACAAAACAGAAAATGGTTGGAGAAGAATACGCGCAAAAAAAACAATAACACTTTCGTTTCGTGCAATAACACCGGAAATGGCGCGAGTCACCTATATACCAATGTAAAAAACAGACGGACGGACAGACAGATAGCAGTCAAAGTGCGCCATTTTACAATTTTTATCCCTAATCCTGCTTAAGCACCACTTACACAGACAACATACAGATGCACCAAAAAAAAAAATAAACAAACAGACAGACAGAGACATATGTAGTGACTGAACTTGGTTGAATAAAACCCGAACTGAGACGACACGAGTCAGAGTAATTTGTTTTGGTCTGCTACCGTTACTGCCAAAGTATTCGAGCGATCGAATGTACGTGAGATAACTTTGTTGAGCAATTTGAACAGCAACAAATTCGCACAAAATTTCGATTAACATTGGCAACACTTTTTTGTGTGGCTGCAAGAGATGACAGGACAACGTAAACGAAACGAAATGGTCCAACAACAACAAGTGTTGTCACTATAGCGACGACGGCCATGGCCGTGAAATTCGCACTCCAAAATATATTCGCTGTACTTGCTAAAAAAATAGGATAGTACTAAGTTAGTTTTCGTTAAAAAACGAAACAATTATACGCTACACATTGCGTACATATCGCTACGATTGCTGAAAATACTCGAAATATTTTGTTTGTATGAGATGCAATATCTGTTGAATTATATAGTTTTGAAATATAGCTATCTTTTTATTTATATAGTTCGTTTTACATACATTTTCTTTAGAGTGTTACAAAGCTTGTCATAAAAAACACTTGTACTATTTGTTTGTATGAGATGCAATATCTGCTGATTTTCTTAGTTTTCGACCTAATAACTATTAACATATTTAGTTTCTTCACATTCCCATTTAAGTGTTACGAAGCACGTCATAAATTCGTATACCATTTGCATTTAAAGTAAAAACTAAATAAACAAAAAAAACTGTTGCCTTTCGAAAAAGGATATGCTATGTCACCGTATCTAAAGTGAAAAAAGTATCTTTGTCGCGTCGTGTTGCATTTGAAATTTTGTTTAAAAAAAAAACCAAAAGAAAAGAAAACCCCCTTTTTTGCCGTGTTAGTCTATTGTTATTTCCATTTTAGGGAGCAACTGTAGAGGAGATACTGCAAAAATACTAAACGAGTAACGCGTTTTATATGAAAACGAATACTTTGACATTAATCGAAATTTAGACTGAGTATTTGCCAACTGTTTTCATTGAATTGAATATCTTCTGTGAAGTTTATTAATATTGTCGTTACGTGTTCAATACAAAATGATGTAAATTTTTTTGATATTTGTAGGATTTACTCTTTATTAAAATAAAATAATAATCATGAGCATTAATCAGCTTTTGTGCCGTAATAATTATCATTTAAAGCAATACTTTGAGGTAAGATTAGTTCTGGATTCCGATCTGTGGCGTTCTTTCTCCCGAAAATAATCCCGATCAAAAAGAACAAATTTAAAAAAAAACTAAATATAATAAAATTAATGAGTGCGGTTTGTTCTGAGCAACAATCTTAACAAGATCTTTTTCTTTGTATCTTTTCTTTCTTTATTTAAAAAAGGGAGCAACTTGCGACGGAACTATAATTCAAGTTTTCAAATTACTTGTCACTTTATAAAATTACAAAAATCGAACATCACTCACAGTGACAAAATGTTTAACAGAAAAGAAAATAAAGTGTATAAATATAAATTTTAAAGACATAAATGTCAAATGAGGTAAAGAAATACATATTTAAAAATTTCAAAAGGCACACAACACACCTGCAGTATAGATAGAAACCGACAGACAAGCCGGAAGCATTGAAGCTAGTAAAATTTGCTCTAAAGGTAAGTAATAACTTGTACCTAAGATAGTATCTAGAGTGTGCGTAATGAATATTATTGTACATATGAAACTCATGTTAAAAGATACTTTTTATACTAAAACGTAGAATATTAATTTCAAAAAGTTTCATTTTTAAGTTTTTATAAATGTATCGTCTGGTGTAAGTAATTTTCATTCAGAAGCAACATTAATGCAAAGAAATACTAAAATGTAATTTAATTTTTTACGTAGACTAAAAATTATGCTCAGAGTTATTGACTGATACATCGATTCTGATAAATCATAATGATTTTATTGAACAATTTAATAATTTAAATAAAATAATTTTGAATTAAATGAAATATAAGAGAGAACATCAATTTAACTTTTAGACATTATTGCTAGACGATATGTAAGAACGAACTTCTGAAGTCCATGTAGATTCAAATACTTGACCTAAACTGCTGCTTGGAGTTGGTTGAACGACTCTATTCCGATATAAAAAACATAAACTTAAAATTGAGTATGGATTATTATCAGTGACTTAGTTAGAACGTCGATATGGGATAGGAGAGAGTCAATGGACTGATACAACTCATGCAATATTGGTATCAAATTTTAAACTAAAAATAGAGATATTCAAAAAAAAAAATTCGAAAATAATCGGTAAGTTTGTGTGAGGTCCATGGTTTTGATAATGAATGATATAAAAAGTACATTTACTCAATTTGGAGTCAATACATACAAAAATAATAACCATTTCCATACAAGAATTCGAAAATGGGCGTGGCACTTTCATTTTCGAACTTGACCTGATCGTTCCCGAAAAAAGCTTTAGATTTAATTTTCAGATAAATATCTCCAGTAATCTCCGAGGAAATCGCGTTAAAATTAACAGACGGACAGACGGATAGACGGGCGGTCAGACAGACGGGCAGATTGACTCGTCTCCTCGAGCTGATCAAGAATATATATATACTTTATGGGGTTTAGTGCGTTACCAACTTTCCTACAAACTGTGTGTAACTGGTATAAAAATAGTCTTAGGTGAGATAGTTTCAAAGAGATATTAAAAAATATTCAAAATTACGTTAGCTACGCGATATTGTAGACCCTGTTAAGTATATATATTCTTGATCAGCAGTACGAGACGAGTCGATCTAGCCATACCCGTCTGTCCGTCTGTCTGTCCGTGCGTCTGACCTTCTGTATCCATTATGATGTATACAATTTTTAAATCTTTTTTCACACAAACTTTTTTATTCATTTCTATTTTGTTCACATCATATAATACTCCCACCAAATGACCACCTTCAGCATTGATGCAAAAATTGATGTAAAAATTGGCTTTGTGCTAAGCTATGGTCTGCGGATTCTCGATGTAAACTATGCTCTTCAAATGCCCCTAAAAAAGAAGTCTAGCGGCGTTAAAACGGGTTTAATTTTTCAGACATTATTGCTAGAAGATAAATCACTATTTTTCTATATGATGCGTCGGTCAAACTTTATGCCCTGTAGCGTCATTTATTCACGCCTAGCCTAGCGGTGCGAAAATAACACGGAAAATAGCGGAAAGATCCATGTCATTTTCGATCAATTCAAGAGACACAAAGTCACGCAGCAAAGTGACCCGATGATCTTATTGGTCGTTACGCCGCTCAAAACTGTTACTTTTTGATCATGGAGAGGCACTGTGGTCAAAAATTTTGCACCAAATTGCGAATAGTGGAGAATGAAAAACGTTTCTCATGCATATGTAAACGTTTGTAGGCACGTCTAATGAAGGATCTACTTTCAAAATTTCTGTGCGTTGTTTCTTTGTTAGTTGATTCATGGCACAAAATAGATTGAAATTGCGCTTCGAACAAGTCATCAATGACGTCGATATATCAAAAAAAATGGCAAAAACGCAAAAGGTAAAAGCTGTAAATTAAAATTCAACATTTATTAAGATTCCACAGATAATAAAATCCATTGAAAAAAATATTTAAAAAAACTTACATTTTTCAAATAGAATTTCATAAATGAAACTCATTAAATAACAAAAAAAAAAAAAATAACAACAGATAAATGACTCGAATCATTAAATTCTGTCAAAAGTCAAATAAGTATAAATAAGAAATAGAAATAAATACTTTAAAATAATTATGCATTAAATATGCTCACGAAAAAGCAATAAATATTTTTTTCCTACTCTGAAATTGGGGAAAAAATTTTAATAAGCCAAATTACAAAATGAAAATGCTGCCTGAAGATACCAAAGTAAAAATCAAAATTTTATTAAATAGAATCTAGAAGGTAAGCAAAGAATTATAAAATGAAAAGCAGAGAAAGCTTTTTATGCATATTTAAAATAGTACAAGACAACAATAATAGACAACGCGATTGTACATGGCACCCTCCTCAAAAAAATAAATATGCAACAAATAATAAGCATAGTAAAGTTGAATATTATATACCTACGATATAAGCCAACAACAACAACAATATTAAAAATAGCAGCTACCACAATAAAGACGAGCTACAAATTGTTTCATTTTTTTGTTGTTGTTGTTTTTGTTCTTATTTTTGAAGTAATGAAGCCTCAACTTGTATAGACATTTTTTTTGTTTTGTTTTAAAGAAAATATAGACAGGCACGCCATTTTGTGAAAAATAAAAAAACGCCGTAAAGTTTTTAAGTGTAGGTGAAAATACACTCAAAAAATTGTGTTTATTTTGTAAAACCAATTTTATTAAGCTGGATTGGAATTGAAAATTGTGACACAATACAACCCCTTTTTGTTTCCTTATGATAAAGGATTTTAGACACTTCAGATAGATCTTCTAAAAAGTACCTTCCATATATTTTTTATACCCGTTACACATAGTGTGAACGGGTATATTCAGTTTGTCAAAAAGTTTGTAACGCATTGAAGGAGGCATCGGAGACCCCATAAAGTATATATATTCTTGATCAGCTCGATGAGACGAATCGATCTAGCCATGTCCGTCTGTCTGTCCGTCTATCCGTCTGTCCGTCTGTTTGTTGCTATGCGATCTTTTCGATGAAGATATAAAGATATTGGGCTGAAATTTTAAACTTAAGCTTTTCTCGGCAACGACTAGGTTAAGTTCGAAAATGAGAGTGCCACGCCCATTTTTAGGTATAGCCCCCATACAAACTTATCGATTTTTTCGATTTTTTTTTAAATAGTAATTATTTATGAATGTACTCGCTCCCAATTGGGTAAAAACATTTTTTTGGTCATCCAGGGTCAAAACCAAGACGACACGCCCATGTAACGGGTATTTCAGCTTCGGTTCCACCGAAGTTAACGTTTTTCCTTGTTATTATTATTATATTATTATACTATTAGCAATAAGATAATACTTCTACCTAATTTAAAAATCTTCTTGGTTCTCTTACGATGAAAACCTGTTATCCTGGAGACGCTACAAGTATCAAGACTGTCCCAATGTGAGTTACCGGAGGCACACCGACTGATTCCTTATTGGGAACAATGTCAGTCGTTGTGCCTTGCCTAGAAAGTTCGTCTGCTTTACAGTTGCCGTCTATGTTACTGTGACCAGGGACGTAGTGGAGGCGTGTTCTGCAGTGCTGGGCCATCCTATTTCGCGATCTGCTGCACTCAGTGGCAGTTTTTGAATTGATCAGACAGAACTCCAGTGCCTTAAGAGCAGCTTATCCGAATTGATAAAAACAGTGTCCACATTTGACGCAACAGTTTCAATGTAGACTACAGCTTGTTGGAGTCTGCGACGAACTCCGCTTGGTACACGCTACAGTAATCGGGGAGTATAAAGGACGCTTCAATTCTCCCCTCCCTACTTTGTTGTTTAATTTATAGCCATCTGTATAGAATGAAATGGTATTACTTCCTCCTTCTGGTCGAGGTTGCCAACCCTGCCGAGAGGGTATTGTTACTACGAACAGTTCTGTCGAATTCTTTTCTGGGAACACAGTACTCTGTGTCTGAGTGTATTTCTCTTAGATGCTGAACAATCTTTGTACAATCCACAATCATTATTATTCCACGTATTAGGTCGCCTTTGGGTTTCGAGAGTTTCGTGCTGCTGGGTGCTGCGCATGCTCACTCGGACCAAAAACAGAAACGCACAAGAGCATCGCAAACACAGCTCCAATTGCTTCCGCATCCAACGTATTCGCCCGATTTGGCTCCCTCGGACTATTATCTCTTCCCAAACCTCAATAAAAAATTTAGCTCACGCAAGGAAATCATCGACGCCGCGGAGGAGTATTTTTTAGAAAAATCCGGAAAATTACAGGATCAAGGAGTTGGAAAATCGGTGGAATAAGTGTATCGAGCTAAAAGGAGACAACATTAAATAAAATAAAAGAAACATTTAATAATTTTTTTTTCATTCACAAGGAGGTTACTTTTCCACCCCACCTATTAGTGTTAAAAGAGCCGTTCAGAGTAGTGCAAATGTACAGACAGACAATCCTTGCACCTTGTTCATTTTGCTCTTTGTAGAGCTTTTTAGTAAGTCTGGCCACCACACTAGTACTCCATTCATGGCCTTATCACTGCTGTGAAAAATCAGTAGACAATTGCTGGGGGAAGCAGGCAAAAAGTTTAAAGATTAAAGTAAAAATTTGATGCTAAAGTTCAATGTGGAAATAAAGTAAAAATCAAATGCTTCACAAATATTTATTTCAGTGTATTTAAATTGAAAAATCTGAGCAAGAAAAATAAAAGTCGTACAACCATTAAACATGCACAAAGAGAATATGCTAAACGCGCAAAAGAAAAAAAAAATTAAGGAAAAAAATAGATATTTTAACAAATAAAAAATTTGGCTTCATTCATACACATTTCTGCCCTTCGCAATGCTGTGCTACAAACCCAAATGCTCCCCCATTGAGCAGCATAACGCAGGATCACAGTCACTGTGTCTCTAATGATGTGTGTGACTTGTATTCAACAAATGTACAGCACGAAGGGTGCTTAAATGCTGTAAAGGTGTTCAAAACCGAAAAAAAAAAAAAAAAAATATAAAGCTCAAATATTGCTCTAAGTGCTTTTAACCAGCAAAAAAAAAAAAAAAAAAAAACGAAGAGCGACTAAGATAAAAAATCAGTCAAACATTAAAAACGCTTCGAGCAAACGTTGCGTATTAAAATATTGCAAATTGTTTCAGCTTTCTTTTTTTTGTTTTCAGACAGATAAAAAAAAATTATATCGATGCATTTGATTTTTTTTATTTGAATGCTTCACTCCATAACATGCCTCTAAATGTTGTATAGTACGCTTGTTGTTTTAATGAACTGATTTTTAATCGTCGTATATTGATAGAGCACATCATCATATAGTGAAGTGAGGGTTGCTGTACCGTTCAAAATCAGACAGTTTATTATAATGCTTTGTTGAAAAATCATTTTGGGGGAGTGTAAGACAAACGATGCGTCTGATAAGATTTGTAGTTGTTTTGCGATAACAATGCTGGGGATGGGATGTTCCACTCATATACATGTTTATAAGCTGCATAGCTAAGATAATGCTGTGCTTATTTGTTGTAAAAATTCAATGACCTGTAAAATGGTTATGCATATTACAGTTTTATGAGTTGAAATTTTAAGAATTAGATTTTGGCAAATGGCTTACGAACTTTTCTTTGCTAACAATATAAAAAAAGCCGAGATAAAAATAGAAAAGATCTATTGTTGGTTATGACTTAGCATAGATATAAATTTAATCATGTTGGAGAAATACTTTTTTGAAAAAATTATCAACTGAAGTCAGGAACATAAGCAGTTAATAAACTTACTTTTATGTGACACACGTAGGACTTAATATAATCCTAAATTCTATAAGTAATTAATTCATCAGAATATTTGTACTGTGTCCAAAAAACAAAGCCCTCTTTTCTTCTTCTCATTTTACTGGAATAATTTTGTGAAAAAACCAGAGGGGTCACAGGCGGAAAGAAGAGAAAGGCAACCTGGATTTGGATGCATATGGGAAGTAAAGAATGCCGACGATGCATTAAATGTTTGTGTTGTCAACTTCTCTAAAAGCTTACAACGCACATTCTATGATAGTATCTACCTTCGTCTAACTTTCTCTTTCCACACTTTCTTATTACTATTATTTCTATAACCTGTACCCGAGAGAAAAGGGTATATTAAGTTGGTGAAATGTATGTAAAAAGCAGAATGAAGCATGATAGACCCTATTAAGAAAATATACTATATATTCTTGATGAGCAGTAAAGGAAAGATACTCGAGAGACTTCTAGACTCTTCTAAGTCGTCAAGTGGTCACTTATAAAAAGTTTTTCTAAGCCCCTTTTTAAAAGGGTACCCCCGTCATGGGTAAAGCCCCATATATTTTTATCTCTTTTGTATAAAAAACAAATGCTCTAATGTAAGTTATAGTGTACAAATTGGGTACAGAGTTTCTTGGAGTCAAGCATACTCTACTTCCGCGTTCTTTCTTACTTGTTTTTTTTTTTATAATACCCGCCAAACGTAGTATGAACGGGTATAATCAGTATATCGAAAAGTTTGTAACGCATTCAAGGAGACATCTGAGACCCCATAAAGTATATTTATGGGGTCTCAGATGTCTTTATTAATTTCAATTTTAAAGTGAAGCTTTTTTTTTTTTGGTCCTAGGCAGTTTGTATGTCAGAATCAAAGAGCCACGTTCATTTTTAGGCATAGTTTCCATACTTTGTACCGCCCATTTTCAAGTTTTTGTATGAAAAAAGGTATTATTTATGTAAAATCCAATGTAATATAAATGTGCCACTCCCATTTTTAAGTCTAGCGCCCATAAAAATATACCGCCCATTTTGAGTTTTTATATGAAAATAGATATTATTTATGAATATATTCACTACAAATTGAGTAAAAACACTTCTTATGTCATTAAATGTCAAATCCAAGGTGCCACGCCCATTTTTAGGCATAGCCCCCATGCAAATGTACCGCCCATTTTCGAGTTGTTGTACGAAAACATTTATTTTTTTGGAATGAGTCCAATTAAAATTTGTAAAATCAATTCCAATATCCAATAAAGGCAACTTAGCTGATCCTTTTGCACAGTGTGAATTGTGTATCAATCATGCAATGAAAGATGCTCTGGCGTTATTTTTGAAGTTCGTATCTAAAATTTTACTTGAGATCCAATCAAGATGTGAAAAATTATGAGTACCTATGTGTGTGAGTTTTTTTATACATATCTTAATTATGAAGGTCTTTGAAATGGAACATTATGTATTTATAAAGACTTGTTTGAAAGCTGGCAAGCTACTTCAGAGCCGCTTTAAAAGAATTTCGAATTGTTTCCTCAGCAGAGCTTTATATAAATGTAATCAATACTTTTGATTCTGGCTTTACTTGAAGGTAAAAATATTAAACTAGTCACATAGTGTATGAAAATTTTCATAATCCATTCTTTGATTAAACTTTAATAATACATCAAAATTTACACAATAGCTTATTGCTCATTTTTTAGTGTCATTGAACTTCACATAAAGTTTTCTATTTAGAATATTCAAAACAAGTACCTACTTAAGCACTTCGTAAAAAAAGCAAATCCTTTTGTTGTTATCCTTTTTTTTCAATATTTTGTGATGCACTAGCAAAAAAAAGGAAAAAAGCAACGCCCTAACAAACAAAACCACAACAAAGTGCGTTGGTTTCTTTATACAAATCATTTTTTTTTTTTTTTGGTTTTTTGATTTTTTTAGAGGACATTGATTATGAGCGCAGCGCAATGTTGCTGCACAGAGGATAATAATAGCTGCTGTGCATGACGATGACAAGGATGATGCTTTGCTGTTTGATGATGATGACGATGATTATGACAGAGAGTTGCTGATAAGCTACTCGACGGATGTTGCTTTGCTGTTGCTGCTGTTGATGAGTGTGCCAAAGACATACAAACATACTAAATAACTACTAAACCCCCCGCTTCCTTCGACTGCTTTTCTATTTATTTTTGAAGGCGGTAAATGGCAACGACGACGCACGTGTCAATGCAAAAAGTAGATTTAATCAAATGGAAGTAAAATGTGTAAAAGGTGGAAAATTTCCGCAGAAAAACCAACAGCAACAACCGAAACAGCAAAAATAAAATTGAATGCACAACGCTTGTGCGGAAAAATCAAAAATATGAAAATGCAAAAGGAAAAATCATAAACGAAAAAAAGGAGAGAAATGTATCTTTGAATAAGTTTGATAAGAATGAAAGATATAAATTCATTTACGCAGCAAAGCAACTCAAATGCTGTCAAACTTTGCTAAAAAGCATCAAATCAACTTTAAGCAAAAATCATTTTTTTCGACATGACTAAACACTTAAAAAATTCTTTTTTATAAAAAGATACATTTTAAAGTTACAAAAAAAAAAAAATCGATAAAGCGTTTCACGTATGTGTTGCCTAAAGTTTTATGTAATAGATAGCTTCATTGTTTTTTTTTTCGTTTTTTTGTGACTCAGCTGTCATCTGATACTTTCCCATGCAGCCTACTTAGCAAACCTCCAACCAACCACTTGACTATATAGAATAAGCCAGCCCAACCCAATTCATTTTATGCAACTCAAACCCATAGCCAAACCCCAACGTAAGCATAACTTATGCTAATTTCCATATGGTCAACCCTTTTTCTCCACTTTACTCGAAAAACACACACGTAAAAAACGCCAATTCTCACCACCCCAAAAAATTTATAATTTGCCTCAACTTGACTCAGCTGCTCAGTCGCTGCGCTTCATCGTCGTTGTTGTTGTTGTTGTTATTATTGTCCTTATAGTTCTTGTCGGCTGACATTGCTAATTGTATGCTAAACGCTTTTGTCTACTTTTCTACATCCTTTTTGTGTCCTATGAATTTTGACTAAAAATTTTCATTTTGGTTTCGCTCTCTCATATTTACGCGTTGGGTTTCAGTTTCAGTCTCAGTCTCAGTTTCAGTTTCATGTCGTTTGACTTTATCACATACGCATAATAGCTTTATAATGGTTTCAATTGTGGTCGTTGGGGCGGCTTTGTTGTGGCATGATGGGGTTTTCCACGTCTTAATTGATTTAGTTGCTTGAAATTTATATTTTTTTTTTTTTTTGGTTAATATGAAGAATGGAGTTTGTAGCTTAAAGTTTTTGATATAGAATATTATACTGAAAGGGTTGTTTATTTATATAAATGAAATATGGTTATGTGCTATATGAATATTATGAATGTTATAAACAATAAAGAGCTCATTTTTTTCGTATATTCTTGACTACTGAACGAATTGTCCTTAAAAGTAATCTAAAAATCAATTTCTTGGCATCTCCATATGAAGAGAGCCGCTATGAACGTCAAGTTCGCAAAGTTTCGAATGAAAATTCATGAATTTCGAATAAAAATTCATGAATTCTTGTCTTCTGACTTTTCTTATTTTGTTGGAGAGTGTGACTAAAAGGCTTCGTTGTTTCGTAGCCATTTCAGCGGAACTTGAAGTTCCTTTAAATATTTTTGTGCAATGTGATCCGATGAGTGATGGATAACTGGTGAGGTCCGCCCCGCCAGAGAGTATGTAAACTATTTTTAGTTGGTCTCCAACCAGACTCACTCTAGGCAAGTTTCAAAGGAAAGCTTAGTCGGACCCAGAATTTGATTTAAGGAGTGTAAAACTCAATTGAAAAACAAGAAAAAACGTTAACTTCGGTAGAACCGAAGCTTAAATACCCGTCACACAAATCTTTAAAGAGTTTATGTGTAATCATCAGTGGTCACCCAAGTTTACACACAATATTAATTTAAAATTTTGAGCTAAAAATACAGATATGTATAACAACATATTTCTCGAATACATCTGAAATGGCCGGTAAGGTTGTATGCAAGAAACACCTGAAAATGGGCGTGGCACCATGATGTTGGAAGAGTTTATACCCAATATGGAGTAAATACATGAATAAATAATAACCATTTTCATACAAAAATCGAAAATGGTCCGAAAGTTTGTATGGGGGCTATACCAAAAAAGGGCGTGGCATTTTGGTTTTGACAATGGATGACAAAAGAAATGTTTTTTACACAATTGGGAGCGAATACATTCATAAATAATTACAATTTTTATACAAAAAATCAGAAAAACGGTAAGTTTGTATGGGGCTATACCTAAAAATAGGCGTGGCACTCTAATTCTCGAACTTATAATAGTCGTTGCCGAGAAAAGCTTAAGTTCCAAATTTCAGCTTAATATCTTTATATCTTCAACGAAAAAGATGCTTAGAAATATACAGACGGACAGACGGACAGACAGACGGACAGACGGACAGACAGACGGACATGGCTAGATCGATTCGTCTCGTCGAGCTGATCAAGAATATATATACTTCAATGCGTTACAAACTTTCAGACAAACTGAATATACCCTTCACACTATGTGTGGCGGGTATAATAAAACAATGGAAAACGTTAGCTTGGTAGTAGTTTATATGTTCTGGGGGCTTATCTAAAATTTGATAATAGTTTTCATCAGGTTTTGTATATTAAGGCTTATCCGATCCTAATCATATCGGTAATGTAAACTTGGGTGGACATTATAGAAGCGATTTTACCAAATATTTATTTCATTCATTCAGAAATAGTTAGTGTTTTCCAACAAAAATTCGAAAAGGGGCGGTAATTTTGTACGAAAGCACCAACCCGAAAGAACGATGAAGTCGAATATGCTCGACTACAAGATAACCTGTACCCTTTTTTCATGTACCTTAAGTTAAGTCCTAGCTTTGTAATATGAAATATAGGTAAAAATTTGTACAGGCTTATCCCAAAAATTTTTTTGTGTTCTACCCATGTTGGGATATTTAATTATGACTATATATAAAGTCACTTTTATAGAAAAAAACCCCAAATTTTGGGGGTAGATTTGTATTTGTACCTTTTAATTTTAGGGATTTTGAAAGGGTAAAAATTAAATTTGGTAGATTCCCTTTCGACTACCCTTTCAATGCAGATCAAGAATATATATACATTTCGAATGGTCTATCTAGCCTCTCTTTTTTGTGTTGTACATACATTCGTACAAACTTAAAATATCCTTTTCAGGGTATAAAATTGTGGAATATTTTATGTTGGTATACCTAAATTTTATTTTGTTTCACCCAAATTGTCATATTTTGTTAAGTTTGGAGTTTCTAGATTAAGGGTCAAAGAAGTTCTCATGGAAAACATCAAAATTTCGGAGTAGGTTTATATGGAGTACCCATTTGAATGGGGGTTAAAAAACCGTTTGTAAGTGACTACTTGACGGCTCGGGATAGTCTAACTTTAAAATATGTTGGCTCTGACTTTTATTGCCTCCGAGATATTCCGTTCCATACTGCAGACCTCAAGACGGACGGGCGGAGAGACGGACAAACATGAGTCAACTCTCCTTTCAATGTTGATCGATAATATATATACCTGTAGGGTGTGTATTTGTTACTTCTGCCTGTCACACACATAAACTTAAAATACTCTTTTATCCTTCGGATAAAAGTGTCATGGTTGTATGAAAAATCTGTCGGTGAGACATAAATTTCATTCAGAGTCAAACGTTGGGATATAAGAAACATAACAAAAGTCGACTTTGAAATGTAAAAATATATATTTTTATTGCTTAGTTCTAACTACTTCTGACTTCAACAATTTTATAATGTCCACACACTTTCCTAGTTTATGAGGATCCCTCACGTTGACATTTTACATGTTCTCGGCACAATTTCATATTCAATCACCCACGCACAAATCCTTTGAATCCCTTTGTCTACCCTAACCACTCTGTGTGCGGGCGGGAAAAAAGGCAAGAACGATCATAAACTATGTCAATGTAGAACATTTAACGCACGTGCTGCGGTGTGTCCTTTGAAAAAAATAACAAGAAAGAAAGAAAGACAATCAAAAAAAGAACATGCTCAAATCATGACTCCTGCGGTGCCTACGCATTCAATTTACAACAAAATCATAATTCTTCAACAACCCGACATGACGATGACAACAACAGTAATAAGATTCTAGAGCAAAACAAACGCATTACACGCACATAAATATTTCTTCAAGGACTCTCAGGAAAAAAAAGAAAATAGAACATTAAAAATATATTTTTTTTAGATAAACATTTTCTATTTTCAAGTTTTACTCCCCAAGCAAACTATTAACTGCAACTATTTCAAAATGAGCAGCGTACGAGCAGCATTTAACACTAATCATCGTCATCATTATCCAAAGAGTACTGCCATCCAGCCAGCCAGTCAGTGAGCTAGCAAACCAAACCAAACAGAACTGAACTGAGAGTTTTTGGCGTCATGCCGACATTAAAATTCATGATCTCAAGTGGCCTACACGGTTAGACGAGGGCGGCGGCGCTTGTAAGAGGGGGAGCCTGAGTAATTTTCAAGTTGTACATTTTGTTAGCCTTCCACCATTTAGTATGCTATGCTGCTACAGTATCCCTTTGTATCCTTATACATAGTACGTACGTTCGCTGTTGCGCGTAAATTACACTTTTTATACTTTCGGTGCCATATTTCACAAAAATGAATAAGAAAAAAAAAAAAAGAAAAGATAATTGTTTTTCCTTGCTTCCACTTTAGAATCGTTTTACCACAGCAAATTTAACTGCAGTCAAAACATTACAACGCGCCACAAACTTCAGTAGCATATAATGCATACATACATATATACCCTACATACTTCGATATATGTGTATGTATTACAATATATAGGTTCATTTGGTATTGTCTGCTATGCGCTTTGGCGCCTTTAAGTGGTTTTTTGTATGGGTCAACGGCAGTTTCAAGTGGTTTTTCCATTTTATTTTTTTCGTGGAAATTTAGTAAAACTAACAGACTGACACACTCGTTTATTATTTTCATATCTATATTGTATCTTTTTTCTTGTGATAATTGTTACAGTTTATTTTTTTGTTGAATGATAAAAGTGAAAGTGTTAATTTTTAGTATGGAATTTTATAGAATTTTGAGATTATACTTTTTTTATTGTCAATACAATAATTTCGAAATTTATGGAAGGTACTGCAACTTGACATCACATCAGAGATAAAAAAACGACCTGTGCACTAAAACAAATTGTATGGATGTATGAGAAGATAATAAACTATTTTGGCTTCACTGTACTCCCCACCTAATTTCTGATTTTCAAGAAATCTTTAATGAGCTTGGACCCAAGTTTCTTGTTGCGTGTGACTGCGAAGCATTGTTTTGAGGAGCTGGTCGTGCATGTCCTTGAGGTAATTTACTCTTTGATCAGTTCAAAGCTGAAAGTGCTTCATATACTTACTATCTCATTTGAAATCTGATGCTGATATTGACAATGTTTTAGAATTATTTCTTTGTAATATTTACAAAGCTGCTGATTTTGACATAGCTGGTCTACTTCCTTCTTGTCGTAAAATTCCTCTTCGGCCTCTTTTGAAACCTGAAGTTTTAGTCATGTAAAACTCAAGCGTAGACTTAAGCATGACAATAAAACATGGAAACATGTTGCTGCCGATTTGCAAAAATTGCTATTTGAAGCCAAAAGCTAACTCTTTTGATAGAATGCTTCGAAATGCTGATTTAGATAAGCCTAGTGGATACAACCTGTTGAGGGTTTTCATCGATTCAAATGCAGAATAATGGATGGTGTCAATTTAAAAAGCAAATAGTTGAAACATTTGCTGGAAAACAGTTTCAAGCTATTTGATTTGGCCTTGCTTGGTAATACTTATTTTACTTTGGGCCAAGTTTTCCTTGCTAGTTAGCCAACTGAAAAGTATTAGGCACGTCACTTATGAAGAGGCTAAACAGCAAAAAAACACTTCAACCAAAAAAAGCTCCAGATTATGATGGCATTGGCGGTAGGACTGTAAAAGTACTTTCTATTCAAGGAGTACTATTTCGGGTACTATTATTTAACGCCCTGAAGTATTCCTCTTCATCTTAATGGAAGTATGCCTTTATCACAATGTTACTTAAAGCTGGCAAGCCGAAAGGTGATATTAAGGCTTTTAGACAACATTCTCAAAAATTTTTTAAAAGCATATTTTTAACAAGAATATTATTCCTGATTGTCAATTTGGATTAAGGCACCACATGGCACTCCTGCCCTTGTGTGGCTTGAAGCATGAAGTAAACTCCAGTTGTCAGTTGTTATTTCTCCAATGGACTACTTGGCGCAACCATACATATATGCTTGGTAATGGGTACTTGTCTAGGCTTGATCTAGGCTGAAGAAACTAAATTGGCTACTATGACTGCAAACTGCGGTTAAGCCATAAGTTACTTTTTTATAAAATGAAAATATGGATTGCAACATTGGGGCACTACTTCAAAATTACAAATTCAAAGTGTTCAGAATGTAGAATAGGACCTTGCTCTACATCATCAATGCTCATTGATTCTTGCATAACACTTATATTAGTCGTGGAATAAAAATGCCAACTGACTTTGATGAAATAAATTACAATATTCTACTTCTCCTGTCAATATAATATATAATCCATGTGTTTTATGTTCAATGTGAACTTCATCTGAAAATAAGGGAACTTTCTATCCAGGCAACAACATCGAAGGTTCAAAGCTTATGCTTTCAATTAAATGGGATCAGCCGCTCAAGTCGAATAAAACCAGCAGAACTCTATCGACAATAGTTAAGAGGGGCAATGGCTGCAGGACACCATAAAATATGATGGAAATAATTCTAAAGCTCAGTAATACTCCAAAGTAAGGATGTGGGATTATTTGTAAATAATCGATTGTTGATGATTATTTAAAAAAAAAAAAAATTGATTGTTGTTGATTGAACAAGATTTTCCAAAAAAAAAAGTAATACTAAGAATAAAAAGTAAAATTTTATATTTTTTTTGTTCTCACTTGAAAAAACCTATTTTTAACACTCATCACCGTGGTGGTTATCTGCGGATGATCCCATGATTGTGATTCCCAAAATTGCGACTTGTGATCTCAAAATTGCGACTATTGACGATCATGGTCAATTGATAATACAAAACAATCGTTTGACTGGTTGATTAATCGTTTAAACATAGTCACAACTCCAAGATTGCAAAAGTCGTTAAAACAAAAATAAAAACCTGCTGCAGCAGACTGGTACATGGAGCGTGAAGGTGATGCCAGCATACTATTCCTGGAAAGCAAGCCATTACACCATATAAATATTTTAGGAGCGGAACATAAAGTAGAACAACAAAGAAAAAGAATCTGGTTCTATCAAGGATTTGTTTACAAACCTGTAATATTTTCCAAGTTACTTCTTCGAATTATTGGTTGCTCTGATCGATACATTGAAGAAGTTCTTTAAGAAATAAAAAATTCAGGAATCTTGATAACGAATGGAAGTGAAGTCGTCATATAGCACAATTTAAAGCACAGTTTGTTAGAAATTAGGCATCTATCTGCTGTATTTAAAATGCTGTACAATATTAATTTTTTTAACATTTTTACTCTTTGCAGAACATATTCCTTTAATGTAAACGTGTCTAATGTGAAAAATGACTGTATTTTTATATAAATGAAGATTAAGTTGTATGGAATTTCTTCACATCTAAT